>KK116692.1:143593-170161 GCA_000611955.2 Stegodyphus mimosarum | reverse complement strand
TTTTTGTAAATTCTACAGGGTCATAATCTCTTGCTCTGTGACACAGCTCTGTTGTTCTAAATATATTAGGTAGTTTTCACCATGTTCCAAACCCTCATTAAAAGATATTTTCTCACTCCTATCAAAATCATAATCTGCGTCGGTGTCGGAATCGTTTTCTTGCTGTGGAGAGTTGAAAACAGAGCCAATGATTTCATCATCGGTTATCATGCCAGTGTTGGCTCATCTGAACACATCATCCATACTAAAAACCTCTTCTGGGCTAAGATCTTTTTTCTGCCACTAATACAGAATCATTATTGTTCGGTAATTATGACGTCATTATTGGATAAATATTTTTTTCTTCGGTATTTCATTCTCCATTCTGCGGTTTCTGGAACCTATAAATTCAATGTTTATATTTTGAGAGGCAGTGCGGATTTCAGGAGTTGGCGGATTTGAGGTCGGCGGATTTTTGGTATTTGACTGTATTTGTTCTCTTATGAAGAAATTGGGAGTTGAAACACTTTTTTCAGGCAGCCCACCATTAAACACTCGTGTTATCCTCCTGGGGACGAATTTAATGCTATACATCTCATTATTTCACGTTGTTCCTCAATATGTGACGTCACGAATCTGTTTCTCCCTTAACACCCGGTAAACTAAAGGCCACTTTTTAAAATGAACGGATATTCAATCTTCGTGGAGGAATTTTCAGCACCGCTCGTATTCTTTAGAACAAACCGTATATTTCATGCATTGTTGCACGATTAAAATCAATAATTTAAAAAACGAATTACCTAATTTTTTAAATTTAAATATTAATTAAAATAAAGTCTTAAAGCTTAAATAATAAAATTGCTTAGAAACCTTAACATGGTGTCCTTCTAAGGATTCATCTATTAACTAACAGAATACTTTTCAGACCAATGAGATTTCTTTATCTGTAACTGAAAGCGAATAAAAGCAGTTTTCCTTGTTACAGTTCTTTTCCGAAAGATCTTTCTTATGTTCTCATTCTTTCCCAAACTGGTCAAATCGTACAGGAAAGGGGAGCATGAGAAGCATCTCGTTAGTGAACACTTTCTCTTTTTGACGCAACCAATTCTTAGGAACAACCTTTCCGTTCGAGAGGGAAGCGCAAAGTCAAGTAGACCGTAGAATCAAAGAAGAGAAACACCATGAAAGGAGCAATTTCTTTTTTAAGGAAAGGATGTATTTGAGTAGGAATTTTCTTTAGTGTGAAAGGAAAAGAAAGTCAAAATACATTCAACAGAATATGCGCAACAAGTTGAAATCTGATTTCTTTAAAGGTCTAAAATTATTTCTTCTTCGCATTTCAAAATATAAGTAACAAACAACTGGGTCGTCCAGACAAGACAATGGTTAGTGACGATGATTGCAGTACCTAAGTGCGTTGTCTGCCGCACTCAAAATCTGTGCAGAGTCTAAAGTTCTCTTGTGTGGCTTATTGATAGAGGAGAGGGGTGGGAGACCCTCGGACCCGTCCCCGTAGGTACTCTTACTTAAAATTGGGACGAAACTGATAAAAGTGGTACTGCCATTTACATGATACTCAAGGTTCATGCCAATGACAGCCGTAAACTTATACTCCTTGTCACGATAAAATTTGTGGGTTTGTTCTGATTATGTCAGACAATTAAGATTAGCAACAACAACAACTGATCCCGCTTTTAAAATACTGCTAATTTATTAACTAGCTAAATTTCGCCTGCTATGTACAAGATAGCGCTCTCATAAAACTTAAATGAAAAGGGTTAGTTAACTATACAGACATTAAAGATAATCAAAATTTTGTTCGCAACCGAAATTCTCTAAAATAAATAAAAGTGACACACATCTCTTACCTGTATAGGAAGGGGAAAATGCATGATTAGAAGTCTGAATGCTTAATTTTTTTTCCGAGAAATTCTAAAATATTGATCTTTGAGACAGATAAGGAAATATTCAGCTGAGATCATTCATACATTCCAGATTCAAAATGGGATCTGCAGTATAATATTTTAGAAGCATAATATGCGGCAGAAATATATTGCTGAATACAATTGCAAAGCTTAACAAGGAAACTAAGTTTTTTATTAGCACAAAAATTTTGGTAAACTAATTTTCATAATCTTTTTAAAGGTTTTTTTTGACGTTATTTGAACTTAAGAAAACATGTCCGAGCTTAAAAAATAAAAAAAATCTGAAAGGTTTCAGATTTTAGATTACGTCCAAAGGGGCGTTTATTTAACATTTTGTGTGTTACCTTTATTTGTTAAATACCATGTTCTTCGCACTTAAACCATAAAATTCAGTTCAACAGTTCATAAAATTCATAAAACATAAAATCATAAAACATAAAATTCAGTTCATATCGCAAAATAATTTTAAATTGAGCATATCTTTAGAAATTTCGGTACACGCTCTCACGCGCTGGAGATAAAAATGTTTTTCTGTACAACGTTGGTATTGCTGGCTTTGAAATCTTTGAGTTTGTTAATGAAAAATTCGTTAAAGTTTTAGAGAATATTGTTACGAATTTCACATTTATTTGGCTATTTATTTAGAACTGTAATTAAAATTCCTTTTTATTTTCCCGTGCAACGCACGCAGACGATTTTTGAAGAGAAAGCTACGTCAAAAAAAAAACATGCATACATTTATGCAGATTTTTCATTTTTTAAAATTTAATGCAGAGCGATAACATTTAGTGGCAACAATTTGAAAGTGATACGCCGTTTTTGTGTTTCCGACGCAAAATCGCAAAACGAAAGTAATAGTCCTTCGGAACTAAATCCCTTTGGACTAAAAATTTATCACATAAAATAAAGAGCTGTTGCTCTTGAAATCTGTGGAAGATATTTATAAGTACTTGTTGATCAAATTTCTTCGTTTTCATTTCAAGGAGATTTCTGCTAGGGAAAATGAAGTTAGTTCAGTCTTCTCATTACGTCATTCTTTCTTCTTTTTCTCTACATTCTCCTCTTCATAAATTCTTAGGATCTTGAATAAAATTCCTTGCTTTACTGCTAGTCTTATGCTTACGTATAAGGTAACTTAGTTTATCTTGGAAATACTTTGGCGCTAGCATTTTAACAGAAACTTTAAGCAAATGAGTTTGTCTTACGTACGACTCTTAACTGGATAACTTTTCTCAGCGATTGCTCAACATTTTTCGAATAAAGTCTGCGCCACAAATTATGGGCGCTTGGTTTTTCACTGTCAAATAATGTGTTCAGGCTTATAAACCTGCAAAGCCTATTAGATATTTCGGTTCAGGAACTATGAAAAATCAAGTATAAACTCGCCGACAATCAAACGATGGATCTTCCAATACTAGCCGGATATGTAATCATTTATACAATGAGAGCTAATCAGTAGCTACCCTTAGACGTCACTGTGTATTATCCGCTTTAAAGTGCGACTAGGGAGAGACATGACACAGTTGACGAAATCCAGGTGGTGATGAATTATCGCCCATCATATTTTATTACGAGCGTCATTATTGAGACTATCAGATATTTAGGACTAAATTAATTGTGTCCTTTCCGAAATCCGGACTTTAGATCTGCCAGTTGCTAGATGAACCTGCTAACCGGCTATAAAGCGAGAGCAACCACGTATGTACAAGAATGGGATAATTCTTGATATATGCATCATATTCAGCTATTTTTCAACATATAAATAATAAGTAACAAATCTTGTCCAGTGGCAAAGAAAAAGGTATTTCTGCCCTTCTATATATTCGAAGTAAGATTTACGATATGTATTCAATCACTGGAAAAGCATAGGACGGTGAAAGAAGTCAAACTGAACCAGAAATATGCAAAGATATGGATTAAACTGTGGCTCAAAGATTTACAACAGAACATGAAACTAAATATAATGTTATATAAGGCACAAAATGGTAAAAAGAAAACAAAACCTCTTACTGACGTCAAATCATCTTTCACGCGTCACGTGACGTCACTTTCTCTCCGCAGTGATTAAATGCTCGGATGAATCTTTTCACCCACCTGATCTCAATGAACCGTTCGCGAATTCACAATGCTTCTTCAAAGCCACGTTCCCCCCCCCCTTTCCCTGCTAAATTCATTTTGTTCTCTTTTATACCTGAAAACACAATAACGCACCAAAAAATAAAAAGGAAATTTAATGGTTGGAAGCGCATGAGCCATTTTAGTGGCTAATGCTTTGGATAGTATCGGTCACAATTTAAATTCAGCAGTTAATATATTTATTAATATTTAATACTGTCCGACATTAGTTTAAATATTTATTCATATTCTTTCATGTTTTCTTAAAATAATCCTCCAGGTCAAAGCGATAATAATCAAAAGCAGTTTAGTTCCCAAAAATGAACAATAGTCATGATAATAATAAACTTATTCATTGAGTTTTCACGTTCCATCAAAAAATCCGAATCGTATTTCATACGTAACAATATTCATATACTATACAGTGACTCACATTTGTTTTCAGATACTTATATTTTTAAAATTTATTTGCATAGACCTTAAATATTGAAACATAGATTTCATTTTTTCCCAATATATAACTTTTTTATCATAAGCCTTGCTTGTTGTAAAATCAATATCATCAAAATATTTCTTGTAAAGAAATAATTTGTTCAAAAGTGTTAATTAGTAACTCACATAAATAATTCGGACTCTCCAAATTTTTGTTGAAAATGTTATGCTAGAGAATGATTCTTGTCATAATTTCTTGTTTAAAATGAAAATATATTACAATTGTCGCTTGCATTTGGAACTTATTTAGCAAAATATATTAACAGTTTCATACTTGATGTGAACATGGTAAGAGACTACAAATTAACTACCATTTCTGTTAGAAATTTAATAATTCATTTTTTGGAAGATGATTAAAGTAGTCAAAAAATCCAAAAAGAATCGGTGATATAAAGCATTTAACTATCTTTGATGTTATGAAACGATAGAAATTGCATGGAACTGCTGAAAATGCACTGAAATCTGGACGTCATTTTAAGCTAACATTATGGAATCGAAGATTTGTTCTATGAAAAAGCAAATAAGACTCCAAAACTAGAAATGTAAAACTTTCAGCAGATTTAGAAGAACGGTTTGCAATAAAAGTCAATACAATATTAGAAGAGTCATTAGGGCATATGGATGCAATGCGCGATTACAAAAAAGGAAATTCTTATTCAACAAAGAAATACGTTTGTCATTCGTAAAATCTACATTAAGCAAAGTTTTATCTCATTGGAATATTTTATATTTTTAGGACAGTCAAAGTTTAGAATATTAGGGTTCGATAGACAACCGATAGAGGGAAAAGGCCAAGTTAAGAATTCAATTCCTAAACTCTGTCGTCTTCTGTTGTGCACAGAGGCAGAAGCATAATGGTTTGGGGATGTTTCTTTGCCTGTGGAATACGAAGTTTAGTGTTTATCGAAAACGGTATAAATTACTAAAAACGTATAATATTCTTAGTGAAAGCATCTGCAAGAACACTTTGAATGCAAAATACATTCAAGATCTATCAGGATAGCGAACCTTATACAAATTTAAGTAATTGCTTTTGATTTATTATACAACGTCCTGAAGTTATCAAAACCTCCTCAGTATTCTCCCAATTTAAATCCTAGTGAACATATATGTAGCGAATTAGAGAAGAGAATCAGAAAACATGATACATATTTAAAAGCTTTAGTAAAAGCAAATTTTACTTAGGAATGGAACCAATGGAACATTCTTATAATGAACACATTAGTTGAATCTATGCCAAAGCACATGTAATTTTAGGTAAAGGATATCCAACGAAATATTTCTCGTTACTCCTGGTTGTCGAGATGATATCCGATCTCTAAGTTTGGAGTGCCTAATGGATTAATGGCATTCCGACGGAAAAAAAGCCATCAGCAGACGCGCATTTACAGAAACAACTTCAAGTATTACAGGTTAATGCATTGTTTCATTACATAAAATATTACATGGTGCACAAGTTCGTGCTTCATTACACTTTGATATTAATCACAGTGATATAACTATCCAACGAAATACTGAACGACCCGTTATTTTTATGTTTCGATTAAATATAAACTGTTTATTCAAAGCGTTCGAATACTTACGTGAGTTCACTTTTAAAACGTTTTGATTTTTTTAAAACAGAAACATAATGAGTAAATTATTTCAAAACAGGTAGGTTTTAAAATTAGTGATGCATAGTATACGTGAAAGAAAAATAAAGTCATTTTGTTAATATTTAGTAACTGATATCTGAAAATAAAACTGAGAAACACAAGTGTCCGAAAACAAATGTTAGCCACTATATATGATATTATTATATTGTACACTATATGACAATTCCCTCTCCCTCTCTCTCTCTCTCTATATATATATATACATATATACAGTATACTTTCTCAGTATATATATATACATATATATATATATATATATATATACTGAGAAAGTTGACAAATTTTCTATTTGTTGTTGAGAGAAAAAAACTTGGAAAAACTAGCAGAAAAGTCTGCGCGTAGTGCTGCAAAATTTTATACGTCTAATATGAGAAGTGAAATATATGAGAGAATTACTTAAGGATTGTAAGAACCATGATCCCTTACCTATTTCCATTTTTATGAATTTGCAAATTTTATAATGTACATTTCGAACAGAAAAAGTATAAAAGTTGAAAATACAAAAACAGTGAAAACCAAAGTTAATCTTTTATTAGTCCAAAGGGATTTAGTCCCGAAGGACTATTACTTTCGTTTTGCGATTTTGCGTCGGAAACACAAAAACGGCGTATCACTTTTCAAATTGTTGCCACTAAATGTTATCGCTCTGCATTAAATTTTAAAAAATGAAAAATCTGCATAAATGTTTCGTCTGCGTGCGTTGCACGGGAAAATAAAAAGGAATTTTAATTACAGTTCTAAATAAAATAGCCAAATAAATGGGAAATTCGTAATAATATTCTCTAAAACTTTATCGAATTTTTTTTTATCTCCAGCGCGTGAGAGCGTGTACCGAAATTTCTGAAGATATGCACAATTTAAAATTACTTAACAAATAAAGGTAACACACAAAATGTTAAATAAACGCCCTTTTGGACGTAATTAAAATCTGAAACCTTTCAGTTTTTTTTTTTTAATTTTATTTAAATCTCCAAACAGAACTTGTCAAGGGAAAAGTGTTCTGAAGCTTTAAACAAAGTCAATTAATTGAACAACAAGAACCGGGTTTCATTCCGATCAACTCACTGAGACCTCTATTGTCAATTTGCATAATGGTTATTAAATGTACAAAATTTGTTTATGTACAATACTTCAAAAAATATATACAATTATGAGGCTGTCATTGAATTGATCTCATTTCCCTACCCGTTTTTGTTGTCCGAACACAAATAGAAACAAATGACACAAGGAAAAACTTAACATGTAATGCCGAAATAAAACATTTATAATCAAGGGAAAAGATTGGACTAATTACAATCGAAAGAAATATCTGTAAAATTGGTAAAATAATAATACAATAATGAAAATAATAAAATGCTGTACTAATTACAATGTAAAGCTCAAATTTTTTATCGAAAATTTTGATTGTCAAATGTTTTCCCTTGATTATAAATGTTTTATTTTGGCATTACATGTTAAGTTTTTCTTGTATCATTTGTTTTTATTTGTGTTCGGAGAACAAAAACGGGTAGGGAAAACAGACCAATTCAATGAGAGCCTCATAATTGTATATATTTTTTTAAGTATTGCATATAAAATCTTTTTTAGATTTAATAACCATTATGCTAATTGACCATGGAGGCCTCAGTGAGTTAATCGGAATGAAACTCGGTTCGTGTTGTTCAGTTAATTCACTTTGTTTAAAGCTTCAGAACACTTTTCCCTTGACAAGTTCTGTTTGGAGCTTAAAATAAAAAAGGATTAACTTTGGTTTTCACTGTTTTTGTATTTTCAACTTTTTTACTTTTTTTACTTTTTCTGTTCTAAATGTGTATTATAAAATTTATAAATTCATAAAAATGGAAATAGGTAGGGGATCACGGTTCTTACAATCCTTAAGTAATTCTCTCATATATTTCATTTCCCTTTTTTCATATATATATATACTTATTTTACAGATTAGAAATTAGAGAAAATTTAACAATTATTACTTATGAATGTCGCCCAAAATTCTGCGAAATTAATGAAGTAATCAAGAGGTAAATAAAACAGAATGACTATCATTTCATAGTATATATATTTCCATAGTATATATACTTTTTAAGTATATACTTTTCTTGGTTTGATTTTGATTCTCATCTAGATGTAAATCAGAAACGTGGCTTTGTTTAAAAATTCCTTCGACTCCTCCTTGAAGAAGACCAATGGATTTTCAGCTACTTTTATTATTTAATATTGTATGAATTTTATCATATTCGTTTATTTTTGTTTTACTTTTGATTTTTAATTTTTTCCCTTTTGCCTTTAGTAAGAATGCCGCTATGGAAAGATATTAATTCTGTGTTACTATCTCTTCAATATGTATGTATACTTTTCATATGAAAAGTGAAACGGAACCAAAAGTAAGAGCATCGAGAATAATATCCCCTCTGGTGCTAAAATAATTAGTTCAGTGCATGCCAAAAAAATATTAAATCATGTTTTTTAAAGTACATACTAATCCATTAATATATCAAAAAAATTTTGCATATTTGTTTTCAGTTTGTATTTGATAGCGTAAAAATGCTCCGGGACTTTTGCCACGCAATTTCCAGTCCAAATAAAAAAATATTAATCTTTAATTGAATATTTTATTTTTGGGCAAAATATGTAGTCTAAAAGAACATTAAATAATAATAGAATTATAATTTATCTTTAATGCATTTGAAATATTTGACGTTGTTATGGAAATTACAAGTATTCCATCACTTTCGTGAAACACTGTATAGTGCAAAGAAGACTACAGAAACATAGCAGATGATGCAATAAAAAAACGATAAATCTTTGCATTGCGTCATCCTTCAAGTGCAAGATATGTTTTAATTATCCAGTGAAAAAATTAATGCTAACTTTTCCGCAGATCTAAATCATAAAACTGGTTTAACCGCAGGCAAATCACAAAAATAAATTTATTCCATGAAGACTTTCAAGATTAATTTGCATATTCAGGGTTTTCCTTCTGTGGGTTCGTCGCTAAGCTTTTAAGGTACAGAATTTTTCTCTTTTTACGACTACTTTCCTTGACGTCCATTAGCAATGCAGGCAAAAATGAAAGTGCAGCTGCTTCCCGACTTTTTGTAAGGTCTTCATTGAACTGGTTTATGATGAAATTTGCTAGAGGTCATAAAATAATTCAATACGGTTTTTTTTCTTTTTTGAGTGAACAAAGGACTCGTCCAAATTTCAGATTTAACTAAAATTTAATTTTCCTTCATTTCTTAACAAAACACTGCAATCGTGACTACCGCTAACTACCCCTCCCCCCCATTTATTATTGCGTAATAACATATTGCAACGTATCTTACTTTCGTACGCATTGTAAACAGCAAAGTGTATCAATCTTTGAATCACTGGGCCTCCAATTTAGAAGTAGGCTATGACCTGAACGTTCTGTCATGCGGTTGATAATTTATGAATTTCGTCATTCAGTATATGGCACATTCGACATTTCGAATTTTAACAGTTCTGTCAGTTTAGCATTGCAATCCCTACATACATATAATTAAGCTTTTACGCGAAATATTTCATTTTCTTTTCCCATTTTGTTATCATTTTATTGTCATTTTGATTTAAAACAAGCAGGCAAATTGTAGCAAGCAAACAAATTGTAAAGTCAGAGAAGACTCGTGCTGATTTTGTTCCAAGAACTCACAAAAAAAATTTCATTAGTAGAGCAAAAACGACGATGTCCATAACATTTCTAGTGATAGCATTGCTATCCCAACCATACATACGCAAATGTTCATCGCTAAGTTCCATTCATCCGTACGCAAATGTATGCTCCGTTCATTCATTTATTGTTAGGAAGAGAAAATGAATAAAATCTTAAATCTTGTAAACCAATTCTTTGCGTGAGCCAATTTTCTTTTTAGTCCAAAGGGATTTAGTCCCGAAGGACTATTACTTTCGTTTTGCGATTTTGCGTTGATTCACTCTGAATGCCCGATTCACTTTTCAAATTGTTGCCACTAAATGTTATCGCTCTGCATTAAAGTTTAAAAAATGAAAAATCTGCATAAATGCATGTTATTATTATTATTATTTTTTTTTGACGTAGCTTTCTCTTCAAAAATCGTCTGCGTGCGTTGCACGGGAAAATAAAAAGGAATTTTAATTACAATTCTAAATAAATAGCCAAATAAATGTGAAATTCGTAACAATATTCTCTAAAACTTTAACGAATTTTTCATTAACAAACTCAAAAATTTCAAAGCCAGCAATACCAACGTTGTACAGAAAAACATTTTTATCTCCAGCGCGTGAGAGCGTGTACCGAAATTTCTAAAGATATGCTCAATTTAAAATTATTTTTGCGATATTGCTGTTGAACTGAATTTTATGGTTTAAGTGCGAAGAGCATGGTATTTAACAAATAAAGGTAACACACAGAATGTTAAATAAACGTCCCTTTGGACGTAATTTAAAATCTGAAACATTTCAGATTTTTTTAGTTTTTTCTTTTTTTTTATGGAGATTTTTTTTCATTTCAAATACAATTTTTGCTGGTTGTTACATTTCCGGAAAAAAATATAAATACAATATTATTTTTACACGTATTCTTCATGAATGTATCTATCATGTAAAAACAGAATTAGATGTACTTTTATTAGAGATGCTAAAAATCAGCGAAATATTCATACATTTTCAGGACTAGATTCGAAGTTTTAAATATACAACCTTCTTATAGTAGCATTCTGCTTTGAATTCTTTTCCATTCCTAGATTCGAAGTTTTAAATATGGAACCTTCTTATAGTAGCATTCTGCTTTGAATTTATTTCCATTACGGTTGCAGTTTTTTCTGAAGTACAGTACCTTTTCTGAAGTACAGTTTTTAAACCTTCGAAACTTCTTCTGTAAATGTATGAATATTATACTGATTCTTGTTACTTTAGCATCTCCAATAAATGTTGTTCGGCGTGTAACTTTAACTCAGATTAGGTATACTAGTTGACAACTAGTCAACATTACTAATGTACTAAACGTTGTCGGGTACTAAACATTGTCGCGCATGTGACATACATATATTACTGCATTCCCGATACTGACAGAGCAAGCTTAACACTTAATCTGAATATAAAAGTAAACCTAAACTGACGGAGGAATTTTTTGTCTCGTAGTAACTTAAAACTGCAACACAAACTGATAACTTGATAAATAATAAACGTATTAAAATCATTAAAATATTTATTTGTACTTTAGCTTGAAGTTAAGGAGAATAGTAAAACTAAACTTCCTCTGCTTAGTCCTTAAAATACATGAAAACATTGGGCTTCTTTGAAACAAGCCATTGATTTTTTAATAGATTCAAAGAGTTATCATAAAGCATCATAAAGAATATATAATGATTTTAATGAGTCCAGTTAGTTTCATTTCACAAAAATATTTAACATTTCTATTTAGACATATCCTGATTTAAATGCATGTTTATTGAAATCAATCAGATTAAAATTAGAAAAAATATTATTATATGTAAGTTCCGGGAAGTAGTTCTCTCTACTTCGTTGCGGTCAGCAAACTATATAGTTAATAACTGCGTTTTTTGCTTTTAAATCGCTTCGTTTGTCAATCAGTAGCAGACAGATTAAATTTGAACATCAAATATCTAGTTGCAAGGAACGTTTTCCGCCAAAAAACCTCCTTAATAAAGTTAGAAAAAAATTAAAGCAGTATCTTTAGTGAGGGTAGTAATCACCAACCAAATCTGCAATTTTCTGCCAACGTATTGATAGCGTTTGAAAGCCTTCGACCCAGAAACGTGATGGCCGCGAGTCCAAAAACAGATCAACCTCATTTCGGACGTCCTGTGAAGAATGGAAGACAGCACCAACAAGATGTATCTGCAGGTATGAAAAAACGTAGAAGTTAGAAGGAGCGGTGTCGGGGCGATATGGTGGATGTGGCAAAACATCCTATTTGAGTCCGTACAAAGTCCAGCCGGTGACTGCAGATACGTGTGGTCTTGCATCATCTTGATGGAACATTACCTTTTTGCGTCAGAACTCAGTTAAACGTTTTTCCTTGATAGCAGCGTCACCACGAACCAGCATCTCGTTGCACACCTTACTGTAGAGAGTTTTGCCTTTTTCCAGTGGAGGGTTTTACCTTCGTGAATAATACCACGGTAATCTCACCAGATACAAAGCATGATCTTTTTGTTAGTCAAATTGCGCTTTGCAACGATACCGACGGGTTCATCGGGGGCAGACCAACCCCTTTTTGGCCTGTGTTGTTCAAGTAAATCCACTTTTCATCACAAGGTGACAATCCAGTCCAGAACTTTGTCCTTGCGTTGATATTCGAGCAGATTAGTGCAGGCTCGAACACGTCTGTCTTTATCTGCTTGAGTCAGCTCATGTGGCACCCAGCGATAGAACTTGTACATCAAGTTTATGCGATGCATAGCGCGACTAATGAACACAGTGTTAACGTCTAACTCCTTAGCAAGTTCATACTGATCACTGATCATACTGATCTTCTTCCACAAGTTCTAGGAGCGGCCTTCATCAACATCAGTAGGTCGGCAGAGCGCTCTGCTAATTAAATGTCACATTCCGTTTTTTCGAACTTTCGGTATTAAATCTTCACAGTGTCGTATTATACAACATTAGTACCTAAAGCTGTAAACGTGATATGGTGACGTTCTGTAGCTAACTTTTTGCAACAGCTGAAAGTAAATGACTGTTCTAATCTGGTGCCTGATAGTTCCATTTCAGACACCTTGTACTTAATGGTAACGATATTCTTTTACAAATTTCAGAACACAGTGTTCTAAAGCAAGTCTCTTGACAAAATATGATTAAACATGCGTTGCGCAGATGATGCTTGCGGTAGCCGGAAACTTTCGTTAAAACCCGATACATTATGCATTACCTGAACGGCAACACGTTGGCGCGTGGAAGATAAAAGTATTTTATTTCAGGCACTGATAACGCATTGCTCTTAAATAGATGAATTTGTTGATAAAAACTGAAAGATAAAAATATCTTTCATTTTGCCGAATGGCAACAGTCTGACGAGACGGAGATATTTTTGTTTTATATTTCGAACGAAGTTGCCAATGCTTGTGATTAAATCGCTGAGTTTTTTTTAGTCAAAAATTAATTAAATTCGCCCAGAATATGAAAGAAATAAAGTAAAACTCAAAATTTGGACTTCGAGTTGCACATGCTCGGGTGAAAGACTATGTGTACTCAAAATTTGGTGGTTCTAGAGGAAGTCAGTTGTTTTTCCACAATGCGAGGATCATGCAAACATACTACATGCAAATACTAGATTCTTATTTATTATAAGCTTTTCTTACTTGGTTTTCACTGGGTTGGGTGGAATTTTGTCATCGGCTTTTAACCTTTTTTCCTGATAAGTTATCGAATTCAAAGGTTATACATACAGTGTTTGTCGATGACAATGTAACAGGCTGAAGAGATTTTTTCAAAATTTGATTTAGATTTTTTTTTATTTAATTTTTAAGCGATTTTTTGCACGTAGCTTCATATAACGAGCAAACTAAGCATATCAGAATTTTATTTGTCATTGTAATTTTATGTGGTTATTGCGCGATCGAAAAGAGCGGGGGGGGGAATCTTTTTCATGAAACTTGCATGAAAATCGTAACTAAATTTCTGAATTTTTGAAAAGCTCTCGAGTTTTTTAAAACAGTTTGATGTTTCATGATTTTAAAATTTTAACACCTAAAAATGTATCGGATATAAAGTTTTAAAATTTTCGCAGATTATGAAATAAACTTTTCGCTCTGTTGTCAAACAAGAATGATAAAAAAAAATTAAATGAGCATTTTCTACATTTATTTTTTAAATGTATTGCATTCTAAACAGACGGGAGGAAAAAGAGTTTGGAGTTTGCCAACTTGGCGCACTTAATAACGAAATGAAGATACTAGATTTTTCATTCTAGTTTCAAGTAAAATACTCATGTGACATTGTTAGTACATCCAGTTTTCCAAAACTGAATATTCAAAGCGGTTTCTTCAAAGTGATTCATTTACTTTTCTCTATGTTATAATTTTCGTATAAGTTACTGCTTGTGTTTTAACTGAGATTTAAAAAAAATTAAAAAGGTTTTTATACAATTAGCCTATATTTAAAATCGATATGATAATTAATGCACTAAAAGGAGAAACATAATTTATAGTGGAGTTTAACGGGAATAATTGATTACAGAATTCATCTACAGTTTTATATCGCGAGTAATAAAAGTGCCTAAATAACGGAATCTATTAATTTCATTGCATTACCAAATGTACAAGCCATTATTATCCGTTTAAATTTTTCATTAATATATTAGCATTGTCAAACGTATAAGCCTGCATTTTTTTAAAATTTATCATGGGCTTCCCACGCTTTTATTATTCGCTTATTTGAAATTGTAGTTGAATTTTGTAAACAGGATTGCTTGATCTATAATTCTCATTTAACTGAATGATAAATTATTTCTCTTCTTTTAGTGCAGTATTAGTGCTTTTAGTACACTCGTATCTATTTTAAATAAAGGCTTATTGTCTAAAAACCTTTTTACTAATTATATTTTATTTAAAAGTAGAGATTATTATTTTAAATTTCAGTTTAAACTCCAAGTCATAGTAAATAAATCTTTTATTTCAGTTTCAACTCCTGTCTTTAGATCCTCATCAGCATCGGTTAATTTCGAAGAATACACTGGTGTGCAAAAATTAAGGACGAAGTCGAAAAATTAGCATATCAGCTGAACGAAGAGGCAGAGCGGACAGAAAGACCAATCAGGAGATTAAGTAAGGTGATGTACGGTAGCACATGCGCAGATAAGCAGGTAGACGGAATGGGGGAGTGTCTGAGTAGTATAAAGCATGTTGTCGGTGTAAGATCAGTATTTCTGGCAAAGAGATGCACGCCGTATAGCAGTTAAAATCACACCGAGTTGCTGCCTCAGCGAGAAATGGCGAATAATCAATCTGTTAGACGACATCTGGATGCTTTTACCCGAGGTCGAATCATTGGGAAGTTGGAGGAAGGCCGCAGTGTGACAAGTGTGGCTGCAGAGTTCGGAATTGCTCACAGCATCGTTTCACGACTTTGGAGACAATTTCAAACTACAGGAACAGCTATCCGGGGGTTTAGTAGTGGTCGTCCACGAGGAACCACACCCGCAGATGACCGGTATATTGCCTTACAGGCCAGAAGAAACAGGCGGCAGACAGCGGGAGAAATCGCTAGACACACGA
Source organism: Stegodyphus mimosarum (assembly GCA_000611955.2). Classification (NCBI taxonomy): domain Eukaryota; kingdom Metazoa; phylum Arthropoda; class Arachnida; order Araneae; family Eresidae; genus Stegodyphus; species Stegodyphus mimosarum. Next base: position 154,762 of record KK116692.1, on the reverse strand, counting down.
CACAGGCGACTGGACGACCGATATCGCGTTTTACCGTGGCCAGAAGACTGCACGGTGGTGGTCTGTTTGCACGACGCCCTGTACGGTGTGTACCTCTAACGCCTGCCCATCGGAGAAGGCGTTCTCTGTGGTGCCGGGAACACCGGAATTGGAGAGACAATGAATGGGGACGAGTACTCTTTACAGATGAGAGCAGATTCAGTCTGAGTAGCGATTCTCATCGCATACTCATCTGGAGAGAGCGGGGAAGCCGCAATCATCCCTCGAATATCATTGAAAGGGACAGGTATGGAGGTGGCGGTGTTCTCGTTTGGGGAGGCATCATGCTTGGTAGTCGTACAGACCTTCACATCTTCGACGCAGGTTCAGTCAACGGGACCCGTTATTGTAACGAGATTCTTCTTCCATATGTGCGTCTTTTTAGAGGCGCTATGGGTCCGCAGTTCCTTTTCATGGACGACAATGCACCATGTCATCGCACAGTAGCTGCCGAACAGCTCTTAGAGAGTGAGGATATTGAACGTATGGATTGGCCGGCACGATCTCCGGATCTCAATCCCATCGAGCATGTATGGGATTTTCTAGGCAGACGCTTGGCAGCTCGTAACTTACCACCAGTAACGATTACGGAGCTTCGATTGGCGCTGCAAGACGAATGGGCAGCAGTGCCTCAACAACTCATTGACACCCTCATTCTCAGCATGGGCAGACGCTGTGAAACCTGCCTAGCAGTCAGGGGAGATCATATCCCCTATTAAAGACCGGATGTTTCTTGCTGGACACCCATCACAGGGATGTTTCGGCCTTCAGTCGCATTGCGCTCCATGCTACTTTTTCAATAAAGCTTCTTTTTATCCCTCTGATTTCTCTTTTAGTAAGTGTTGCTTACATTACTCATGTCCTTACGTATCGGGGATCTTACGGTATTAAATGTGTTGATTTGGAAAGCTTTTGTACAAAGTTATATTGAAAAAACCGTCTCGTCCATAATTTTTGCACACCAGTGTAAATGTCGTCGAAGCAAAGCAAAGTTTGGCAAATTAAGATAGGTAGATAACCTTCGATTTACACCTCGTTTATTAATTAAATATGTTATTACACTTTCGTGAACCTAAAAAGTGATATATCGGGCTTTATTTGGGTTTTGCAATGAACAAAATACAACAGCAAGTTTAAAAAAAATGATTGAAACTGCTTTTCAACGATTTCTGATTTTCAGCAATGCTTTGTTCCGTAATCGAATACGCTAGGAATGATTATATTTTTACTCGCCGTCTTTTACTAGCATAGTTTGGTTTTGAATACAGAATAATTATAACAGTAATAATAATAATAAATAACCCTAATTATAAGCCCAGTTTTAAATAACTGCTTTTTGGAATCATGTGTATGATCTAAAATAAAATTTTAAAAAAACGTCTGTATGTCTCTTTCAAAGTTTACTGTGATTTATTAGTAGAGATTATCGGTAGACATGGCCCAAGTAGAATATCGAAACATTTTACGGGCTGTTAACGGAATATGCATTTAGACTAACACGGAAACATTATATATATGTAAAAAATGAAAAAAATATATAATATTATTCTAGAAAAATATTCAGTGTTTTTAACTTAAATTCGCTTTTATTTAAAGCAATCAGAATAAAAATATAAAAAATATTCTTAAGAACTGCATCTATTTCTCTGAAATAGTGTTAAAAACAAAATTAAATATGAAAGAATAGTATCATTTTTTTCCGAACGGCAAAGGACTCGAATGAAAAGTGAAGCAAGACAAAATCCTCTTCGGAGATTAATAGCTTTTGTGCTAAAAAAACTCGAAAATATGGTTGAAATATAAAATAAGGTAAAAAGTATTTATTGCAAAAACAAGGTAAAAAGTATTTATTGCAAAAACAAGGTGATAACGTAAAAAGTGATTACGAAATAAGTTAAAAAGTGTTTATTATCAATAATAATAAATAACTTAAAAAGAAAATAAAGTAAATATAGATAAATAAGATTAGGTAAATTATTTGGTATTTCTTTTGATCTGCTTGGCGAACATGACGTGTCCTGACATAGTTTGCAGTCAAACACCCTATGGAGTGTAGCAAAGACGACAAGATGAGAAGGTTTAAAATTACTCTTTATTTTCCACGATTTCACAAACGCTCCCGCACTTCGGGATACAAAGACCAGCCATTTGTGGTCTGAACGTAAAACTATAAGACTTCTAACTAACGAAACTTTAAATAAGAGCTAACTTTTAGTATGGTACACAGATGACTAACCTAAGACTGGCCTTTTAAATTACAACGTATGTAGTATGCAAACTGCGGAAAACTATAATTCGTTTTTAGCTTTCAAGAGGACTAAACACTCTGGCCTTAAAGGTGGATAGTAACTGATGGCAAGCTCGCGTGAAGTCTCGTGTCAAGACGGCTCACTCTCTCCCCTTCTACTCTGCTCTTGGCAAAAAGCCACAACTTAAATACTCAAACGTTAGCAAGTACAATTTGCATAAACATATTCACGCGTTAATTCTGGCCGAAAAGGGAAAATAAGAGATGATAGTAAAGTTTTAAAATAAAATAAACGTTAGTCAAACTTAACATCCTTATATACTTCCCGTCAGAGTTAATAAGTTTGAAACTAAGGTTTAAACGACCTTGTTGAAAACTTTTAATTCTAAATTCTAACGCGAGGCCAATCTTTTACAAAAACTCCTCCCTAAAACTGTCTAACCTAGAAATTATGTAAAAAGCAGTTTTACAACATTTTCTCCAAGGACAACTATTCTTCATCTGTTCTAGTACCTAAAAACAGGAACATCTTGTCTCTTATCGGTTCCTTCCAGAGATCTGGAAGGAAAACTAGTTTAATGAATTTGTCAAACAATTTAAATGCCACGTAACATGAACACGTATATTTTTTTCTTTTAAAACTCCATTCTTATTTCATTCATACCATTATTTAATTATCTCTCCTTGCGGTCTGGCATGTGTTGTAAAGAGAGAAGCACCAAACACGAGAGTGTCTATGTACAGGTGTTCAACACTAACGCCTACAATCAAAACACTAACGTGTTAAAACTGAACGTAACAAGACCTCAGAGTACACCTTACATTCATCTCTGAACCCTGAGGTACTATTTTAAAGTAAGTGGCTAACTCTGCAGTGTAGCGTCAGAAAGTCTAAGTACCTTCATTCATTCCAAATTTAGCACATATTCACACTGCTTAACGCTTTTTTTTACAGTCATACCAGTAAGTTTTGAAATTTGGCATTTATACAATATTTCCACTTTTAACATATCACAGTACTTCTTAAATTTTAACAGAACAGTTCATATGTATATGAGAACCTATTAACATGCCATTGATTGCCAACTACATTTCACAAGTCCTTCAGACTAAAATGTCTTTTCCTAACAGAATCTTTTAAATAAAGCTTTATACAATATTTTTAAAATGTTCTTAAGGTATTTTTCTAATACAGTTATGAAATTTTTTACAATACTCAAGTATTTACACTTGACTATTATACAATAATGATGATTCTCCACCACCGGGATTTGGCGATTGGGTCCCCCAAATCCCAGTCGCCCTTTAAAAGAGGGAGTATGTAAGGTATTTTTCCCGCTTTCTTCGCATGCCTTCGTGGTGTAGTGGTCTGCATGCTCGACGCGTAACCGAGAGGTCCGTGGTTCGATTCCCGGCGAAGGCGTTGCTCATTTTTCATGTCTGATGCTCCGAAATAATCTAATGTCTCTACAATCTATCTTGATTCTTGACACGGCATCTGCTACATTTTCCTTTCCCGGCGTGTGTTTAATTATCAAATTATATTCTTGTAATTTAAGTGCCCATCTTATTAGTCTTGGGGATAAATTCTTTCCTGAATGTAGTTTAGCAACCGCCGCATGATCAGAATAAACCGTTACAGGAGAACTTCCAAAGTAGACTGGGAACTTCTCTACCGCTAACAGAACCGCAAGTGTTTCTCTTTCTGTCGCTGAATAATTTCTGTGAATATCATTTAAAGTACGACTAAAGAATGTCACGGGCTGCCCATTTCAGGAAAGAATTGCCCCTACGGCATAATCCGAGGCATCTGCCGCGATTTCTAAATTTTCATCATTTTCGGGAAATTTCAAAACAGGGACTTGTGTTAACGCTTGTATTAATTTTTCAAAAGGTGTTAGCTTCGGCTGTCCACGAAAATCTTGCCTTCTTTCGTTTTAACATTAATAGCGGTTCGGCAATGGTGGCAAAATCCTTTATAAAGGACCTATAATATGAGCAGAGCCCTAGAAAAGAAGATAGTTTCTTCGCCTATTTGGCGGCGGATTATTCTGAATTGCAATAGTTTCTTCGCCTATTTGGCGGCGGATAATTCTGAATTGCAATTATATTTGATTTCTCGGCTTCGATGCCTTTCTGGGAAATTTTATACCCCAAATAACGTAATTTGTAGCTGTGAATTTTCACTTTTCAGCATTAACTTTTAGAACGGCCTCATTTAACAATGAAAACACTCTTTTTAAGTTTTTAATGTGTTGTTCTAAATTATCGCTAGTAACAATAATGTCATCTAAAGAAATAAAAGTGCTTTTCTCGAGGACCGGTCTTAAAACAATGTCCATACAACGTTGAAATGTTCCTGGCGCGCCTGACAGGCCAAACTGTCCTTACGCAGATATGCATAAGTGCCACAGTTATGAAAGCGGTCTTTGGTACATCTTCAGGTTTTACGCTTATTTGAAAATACCCAAATGTTAAATCTAATGTCGTCATATATTTAGTGGAAGTTATGTTTCTGAAGATTTCCTCAATAATGGGTAATGGATAAACCGGATACTTAGTAACGCTATTTAGTTTGCGATAGTCTATTGCAAAACGCCGCCTTTTTGGGTGTGTAACCGGATAATCATTATTCTTCTTACATAGAACAACCGGGCTGGAATAACTACTGGCGATGGGCGTAATGATCTTTTTACATAGTATATCTTTAATATGCCATTCTATAATTTTTTCTTTAGACTTGTCGTAGCGGTAAGCCTTGTGGCGAACTTGCCGTGAATCTCCCGTATTTATTTCATAGTTTGTCACTTGCATATATCCGGGAATGTTACAGAACAAAGTAGAAAATTCACTTACCACTTGGCGTAGTTTTTCTTGCTCTTCAGTTGGCAGGTGGTCAAGAGTCATTGTTGGGGGGGGGTCTGCTTTCACTTCCGGCACCGGTTTCATGGTCAGCTACTCCCAATATTATACTTGCTTGAAAATTTCTTACAACAAGGAACATAATTTTTACCTGCTCGTCCTTAATGCGGATATACATTGGTACTTTACCTATACATTTGCATCTTTTCCCCTGGGCTTCTATCACCGCTGCATGATCAGAACTGTAGATTTCATACCGACGAAACTATTTTTAAAAACATTCTTCTGACACAAAGCTACACTGAGCTCCTGTATCCAAGAGGGCGGTGGCTGGAATATCGTTCACTTATCACTTCAATCTTCAGAAGAACTAAATTTTTCACAACTGTATTGAACCTGATGGTAAAATGATTTTCTTAGCCTTTAGACTTCCGCACCCTCCCGTCAGCAGAAATCCGTCTCAGTTTAAATCTTCTTTCTTCTTTTCCGTAAATAAAAGGTAATTTAACTTTTCTTATTTAACTTATTCTTGCAGTTTTAAAAAGTCAGCGAATAGTCGCTACACACTTCTCAAGTGTTCTAATTACCAAGGACAATCAATTTAACCATAGTCTTTAAAGCTTTTAAAAGATGAACGTGAAAAAAAATTCAAATAAAAATAAATGCAGCGAAATAATAAATTCCGTTCTCGCATATGATAACGTTTCGTAATATGACTACTGAGCTTGTATTTTGGATACTGGTGCATCTATATGTGAAGTTTAAAACTTTAGGTACAGGTCCAGATAAAAGTAACCGTACAGAATTTCACTACTAGTGATACAGGTATAATCCCGTCGCAGTAATCATGCAATCGCGCACCAGTTTTGAGGGAGAACACCGCGAGAGGCAATCCGGGACCTCCCATCCTTCTTATCCTACCATCAACCTCTCGAGAGGATTCCCGGCTCGCAATGCATTTCGAGTGCCCATTCAACACTATACGCTTACAAACATCTGTCATTTTCGGGATTCGAGGAGGTATTCGGCGTCAGTAACAAGTATACCGGCTGGGCTGACAGACGAGGTAGCCTGTCAAAATTCGCAATCGCGCGATTGCGAATATTTTTTAATTAGGCAGAAACCAACCATTTTGAATAAAAACGCATTTATTTCGAGGACGATCAGACAAAGGTATACTGCGGCGGGGGGCATATAAGCATTCTGCACCGCGCCACGCGCATAGGGGGAAATCCATCCTCGTGATTGGATACGATTTCCAATGACATCATTTCCTCCACACCATGGACCTTATAAGACATAGACCAACCCGAACGGGTTTTCTCCTTCGTCTGACGCATTCATGGCTGTCCCCTTGATCACATCCGGAGAAGTAGGGACGATTACAGAAACTTAACATTGATTGGCTATTGCAGCGTGTATAACTGTCAAGAAAAAGCTGGTTGAAGCTTCTCATTTCACAAATTAGAATTTTTACGTATTTTTATTTTTGAAATTGAGATTGATTTTTAAAAATTTAGCATATTTATCAAACATAATTAACGTCCAAATAATCATAAAGCTGTTGCATGCTTTCAGGCCTGGATATTATTATTATTATTTTAGCTTTTCCTATGCTATAAGGAAATTTGTAACTACTACTACTAGAAAATAGTATTTTAAATCTGAACTAATAGAAAATTTCAAACAAACAATTTTTTCCTAAAGTTTTATGCGTTTATTGGTGTAAATAAATAAAAAATACTAAAATACCTAAAAATGAATTTTTGAGTTTTTGTTTAAAATTCTAAATTGTGCTGCTTTTTTAAATATTGTAGGCTAATATTATAGCATAATTTCGATAAAAGAGTTTTATTTCAATTATAAAAGCTATTTTAACACCTTAATAATTTTTATGCATTTATTCTAATGTTAAAATAGTATTTAACTGTAATAATTAATTGTGCTAATATTTTATAGTGATTATTTTTTAAATTTATTTCTAGTTCTGCATAAGATTTTTTTTATTTACTGTGAATTTAATTCATTAGCCCAAAAGAGGCGATAGCCCAGAAAGGCTATTAGTCTCGGAACGGCATTTTGCGCTGTTTCCCTATGAATGTCCGTTTCACTTTGAAAATTGTTGCCACCAAATATTATCCACCTGTATTATATTTAAAGAAATTAAATAATTAATTAATAAGAATCTTCATGAATTCATGTATGTTTCTCGCCCCGTGAAAAAACGACGGTATCTGGAGACATAAAATTTTGAATAACGCAATCCTCCACCCAAACATAGACCACCCCTTAAAGGCCGAATTTCGAATTTTCTTTAATCCATTTCATATTTTGTAAAACTTTTAACGAATTTTCGATTAACAAACTCAATGAGTTGCAATGGCAACACCGTACGGAAAATAACATTTTTATCTCCAGCGCGGAAATTCTAAAGATATGTTGTTTTCAGATATTTTGTGATATTGCCGTTAAATTGAATTTTATGTGGTTTACGTGCGAAGAACATGATATTCAATAAATAAAGGTAACACACAAAACGTTAAAAAAGTCCCTTTGGGCGTAGTATAAAATCTGAGTGCTTCCAGATTTTACTTTATTTTTTGAATTGCACTCAGAAAAATTTATGCTCCGAATTTTATGAATTATTAAAATAAATAATCATCTTGTAATGTTAATAATTAATGATCATATATTCAAATAAATGATCATCTTGGAATATTGTAATAATTTTAGAATCCGCTGCCTGAAAATACTCATAAAATTAAAAAAAAATATTATCAGATATTTTACCTTATTTGTTTCAAAGCATCATGTACTATCAATCATGTTTAATTTTACTTTACTTGTACGCAGAAGTAACTTAATATATTTTGTGTTTAGAGCTTTTACCGTTTTACCGAAGTAAACATGCTTATACAAGAATTATGAATGAAAATAATGCGCAAAATGCAGTAAAAAGTGCTTTAATGAGATATATTAAATCTTACTTGAAAAAACTGTGACTTTCATAATCTCATCAATATACAACGTATCGCATTTAATGATTAAAAACAGTTATGTGGTACACACGCCATAGGTTTCAATGTTAAAGTAAACCAGATCGTCCCTACTCCTTCTTGCGGACACGTGGGGGACGCTCGTTCCGCCCACTGGGTTAGTCTATCTCTTATAAGGTCCACGCTCCACCCTTACGAACGCCTTTACTTGCTTGGTCTCGAAAATACACCTCCATGCCGTTTGTTTACATTTTGATAGCAGTACCGAAAAAATTATTACCGTGATAACATGCGTTATATTTTTGTTGCCGATTGCAATTATTAAGGCACTGCAGTATGGTAAATTTAATATAAAAAATGTAGTGCTTTTTTTTTTTTCATAGAGAGGAAAATCATTATTTCTTCTAGTGTGCTAACTTCGTAAATGTGTATTAATATTAGGTGCAGAGGTTTTTAATAAATGCATTCTTAATTTAAAAGCCTTCATATTAAAGGTTTTGTGAATTATTAATTTTGTGAATTTTGTAAGTTATTGCATCGTTTCATGTTCATTTAATACAGATTCCTTGTAGATACAATCTTAGAAAGCATAGGACAATTCAATTTTGCTAAACAGCGAAGGGGCTGGAAGCTAACATAATACACAGTAAATTCAGAATATTTGTAGTCAGTCTAAAAAAGTAAAATTTATTTTTGAAGTCAGACTACTATAGATTTGGAGCACAGAAACAGATACGTATATATAAATTGAATATTTCCCATGAATATGTACTTTATGAATATCGCCCATTTTTAAATTTGTAAAATCTTTTGTACCTTTATATAAAAATAGTTTTTATCAGAGATGGAGAATCTTTTCTTTTCTTATACACGTGTATTCTGCGAATATACTGAATGCACTTTTTTCTTTCAGACAACAGAATATTGGAAGTGTGAAAGACATGGATATTAACATGGAAATAACATATACAGTTGCAAAGGAAATATTTTCTGCAATGTGAAAGCAACAGAATGCAACGAAATTTGATATTACTAGCACATATGCCTTTACATTTGAGTCGAGATCATCCTGTAGTGCAATGGGTTTTGTTTTTTGCACTAAATATATTTGTATAATCTAAGCATTTAAGATTGCGTCTGATATTAACAGCATCTTTGAAGGATTTTATAATTTTATTATTCCATAAGCAGGATGCCATCTGCAGAAGGCTGCATGTCAAGTTTTTCGTCTGGCGTTATTATTCAAAGAATGCAAATGATAATTTTCACATTTCCGTATCACTCATGAGCGACATTCAACGAAAACAAAAGTGTATGAATACCGCCTAAATGTCATTACGCCAAGAGGAAATGATGTCATCAGAAAGTATGTCCAATCATAAATAGGGATTTTTCCCTATGCGCGTGGCGCGGTACAGAATGCTTATATGCCGGCGGGGGGAAGGACACTTCTATGTCTTCCGTTCTACTGGGCCGATTGACGAAATTCAAATAGCGTTTTTCATGTCTCAAAAGCGTGACTTAGGATATGTATTAAATTTATATATAACATTTTTCAAATATAGGTATTTCGACACAAAATCGGTCGTGAAATGGCATGCCAATATTTTTTTTTCATATTTCGATTCTACGACTCAAATTACGCCAAACTTCCAAGTTTTTTAAAACTGGCACGAGTAGTTTTTAAACAATTAGCTCTCAAAACTTTAGCTCCTGAATGTTAATTCATTTGGTATGTGTTTATTAATATCTCTTTTTTTATTAAACGTATTTGATTCCTTCCTATACAGTTCAAAATTTAGGCTCATTCCAAATAAAATTCACCCATTTATTATGATTTATTTTTTAAATTTGTATTTTAAATAATTTTCATAAATTTTTCGAAAAAAAATTTGAATTATAACCTATAAAAGTTTTACACTCATCTTAAAGTAGATGTATTTCTAAGAATATTTGCAAAACACTTAGAGCTTTTTATTCAGAATTTCCGAAGATATACGTGAATTTATATATTGGCGCGTTTTGAAATTTGAAAGTGATAATAACGAAAATGTGTTTTACGCACTTTGTTAAGTTATTTGAAAGTAAGAACGATGTGACTTTTTCGCTCATCCACAATGTTAAAAGGTAGGAATGCTGTGACTTTATTCCGCTCCTGCACAATGGAAGGGAAAGGAAAATAGGTTGCCATATATTCAGAAGTTCGCCAAGTGAATTATTCTTGGCTCAAACTGAAAAAAATTCGCCAAGTTAAATTTTTGAATTTTTCCATAAATTTCGCACCAAATTTTACAAAATTAAGAGTCGTAGGATCGAAATATGGAAACAATAGGTATGTTATTTCAGAAAAAGTCCCATTTTATGTCAAAATACCTATATTAGAACAAAGATATATATATAAATCTAATGTATATCCTAAGACGCGCTTTCGATACATGGAAAACGCAATTTGAATTTCGTCAATCGGCCCAGTAAAACGGGAGTTATAGAACTGTCTTTTTTTGGGGGGCGCATTTTTTTTTTTTTTTTTTTTCCTGCGCAGTGTATCTGTTCTTCCTTGGGAGGAAAAAAAATTGATTCGAGATAAATAAAGATGCATTCAAGATAGGGCTTGGAAATTTTTATTCTAATTTTACTTTTTTTGTATTTCATCCATTGCAATTTATGAAAGCTTACCGAGATGTGTTTTCTTTAGATACATGTTTGATTTCAACTCATTTGCAAGTTCTCAGGCAAGAACAAAGGTACTGAGATGTTGATGGCGTTTTCTGAAGTATAAAAATCCGTTTTCGATAAAATAATTATTTAAAGTTGCATATTTATCGCTGTTTATATGATGCCGCCTAGAAGTATTTTCAGAGTGAATTAAGTTTTTACTCTTGAGCCATATGCATTAAAAATCATCTAATCAATTTATACCATATGTCTTTCGTAGGTAGCATACAATTAGACCAAAACTCTAAAAGACAACTGGTGAGTTTTCGCTGTATCTTATAAGTACCACAAAGACAGGGAAAGGGTGTA
>KK116692.1:124543-134946 GCA_000611955.2 Stegodyphus mimosarum | reverse complement strand
GACGAGGCATAAGTACAGATTGAGTTAACGTTTACCACTAGCAGATAACCACCGATAACCATACACGCCTCGCTACAGCCGTCTATTTATTCGGATCCATCAGCCGTTCAGAGGGCGCTGCTCAGCATACGCATGCGCTACGGTTTGCAATTCTAATCATTTGAATATCATGCGCTACTTTGCATTTCCTGAAAATTTCAGCTCACTCGCGTAAGTCCTTCACGGTGTTGCAATTTTCACAAACGTGAGTGTATTAAAAACGAAAGCGTTACGATTTATGAGCACCAGAAAAAATAAAAAATATTTATATATTTATATTTAATATTTCTTCATTAACTAATATATTTTTTCTTAAAAAGCATAACGAAAACTTAAGAATTCAAAATCTGGAAATTAATGCTGTGTACATCAATTAAAACAATTTCAATGCCCTGAGGGGAAAGAACTATCTTTATCCAGTAATAAAACTTTTTGTGATTTGGTATATATTAGATTTTTATTTAAAATATTTTGCTTTTTTACTTTTTAATGGTGCAAATATCATCTTAATGAATAGACATTTATGAAAACAGAGCCTTCTATAAGTAATTATAGAAAGCTTATAGCTTATAGCTTTCTATAAGTAATTATAGAAAGTTTAGCTAATAAAAGTTCTTTAAAGACAGATTTACATGGGTAAATAGAAAAACATTGCTATTCAGAGGGTTAAATTTACGTTGTTTAACATTAAAAGTTGTTATTTAATTAATTCCTTTCATAAAAACGTATGAGTAATTTTTCATAAGAAAGTGTACTAAAAAACGATTAGTAAGAATAAGACGCATAAGTTTAAAATTTTATTAAATGCTATACATAGTATTAAACTTTACTTATCTCCAGATTTTGAATGCCTAAGTTTACTCCTTGCTGTATCAGTAAACATTCATTAGTTATTACGTTATATATATTAATATAGTTATATTTATTAGTTAATACAAGTATGTGAAATATAAAAGTAAATATATTTCGTATTTCTTCTTATGCTCGCAAATCAATACACGAAAATTTTAAAAAAATTTTTAGAAACAGAAATTGCATGTTTACATGCAATGATTTGTAGATGCTTTATTTTTTTACCGCAATATTTTGTGCGACGATAAACTGCAACTTTTTTTTGCATCCCTTTATTTTCTAACAGGATGTTTAAGAGCTGCGAAGTTTTCTCCTTGCTTTCTTTTCTCTGATGATGTTCTGCACGCAGACGATTTTCTTTTACGTTGTTTTCTACGCCATGTTTTTGCGGTGATGTTTTCGGTGGCCGCCACACCAAAGAAACCTTTTAGAAACTGCATTAAAAAAGATCAGGAATAACTGTAAGCCCGGAATGTCAAGATTATTCTATTCACTTTAGCTTCCTTTAAGAGAAACCTTACAGCCTGTCATTAAAATGCAGAACGACGCAGTGTTCAGGTTTAAAAGAAATCATGTTTACTATTATAATCGATCAGTTGCTTATAATCGTGATATCTGGCAATTAGTTGCTTTTTTTTCAGATTATTCACCTATCTAAAATATGCAGTATTTAAGAATGAGAAGATGTTACAGAGTAATGTAAGATAAGCAAATATTTGATAAAGATTTTTTAAATCATTTTTATTTATGCTTAATATTTTATTATTTCAGTTTCCAAAAAATTGCATTTTATGACTCAAATATTGCTCATTAATCAATTGATTGTCACATTGGCGTGTTTCTCTTCTATTGTAATTGCTCATTAAGTTGTTTAACGTCATGTTTATCGGCTTGACAACATTGGGGAAAATGGTGCTGAACTTGATAATTCTATCAACAACTGCGCTTTTATTTGATTCAGTTTATCCCATATATGGATGAAGGCAGAAAAAATATGATTATCTTGAATATACGTATTTAACTTTAGTTGTATACAGGAGTTTTACGCAGGAGTTAGGAGATCGCGTGAAAACACTGCTTTTATACCAGCTGCTTAAACTAAGAATTATGCATCTATGCAGTCTCTTACCTTAGCTGCATCCAATGTGCTACGCTTGACGCATAATCCTTCCTTTCGGTAAATAGGAATAAAATACTTGATCTGTTGTTTCTCAAAAATTCTAAACGACACATATCATAAAACTGGTTCTATTAAAGGCCAGATAACGATTGCTTGAGAGACACATAATGCTTTGCATAGTCAAGACACTATTATGCATTGGTCGATAATTAATTAATTAATATGGACGTAACTAAATGCCGCGCCATTCGATCCGTCTCAATTAAAGTCGTAAATTAAATTTCGCTATCATGCTTACAGTACTTCCCGGTGAACGGGCTGGCTGCATTGGCCTTTTCGTGGTTTTTCTTCATGAGTAACATGGATACGTGCTCTTAGAAAGTCCTCCACGAAGGTTCCCCCCCCCTTTAAGCAGGTAGCCTTGCGAAATAACATGCAGTTTTAGATAAGCAAACAAACCATGCTTACAATACCGTCAATATGAAAAGACAAAAAGTTTTAAACGTATAAACGAAAATAATGCACTCACTTAACTAAGTGAACATAATACTTGAGCTATTCTAATACGAAATTCCTTCACTGGATGGAAATGAAAATTTTCAACGACTAAGGTTCAAATAAAAATCCTGCAGGGTTGCGGGAATTGGTATTTTTTTAAATAATATTTCTAAGGAAAATGATAGCTATTTTTAAGAAAACTCATATAACCACATGTAAAAGGAAAAATTCAGAAAGAATAAAGGGGGGATATTACAAAAATCAGTCGAAAACTTTCGGTACGGAATTTACTTATGCTATTACTAGTCTTTAAGACCCGCCTGAGGAGTTTATCTTTAGGTTTACAGGAAAGAAATCGTTACTGCGAAATTTTATTTATCCAATAAACGCTGGTTAGTATGGATTTGGCGTGCATTCGATTATCGATCAGCTATTTTAAATAGTCTAAGTACATATTATTATTTTGTCAACAGGATGTGACTGAGTAACTCACCACTGGCCGAGCTGTAAAGTCGTTGAACGTTGGTAATTCGACTTAGGATCAGTTCCGAGCAAACGGAATTTATCAAGTTTTTCCCATGTGTAACATAAGAACTAGTTGCTTTTAAAAAGTCCTCAGCGAAGTCCCTCTATCCCTTCCCATACGCATATATCCCTGAAGTTGCTTTCCTTTAATCAGTTAAAGTATTTTAACATCAATAAAAGTAAAATCACAGTTTCAAAGAACAACATGTATCTTTATATCACGATTTATTCTTCAGCATTTTCTGCAACTAACTACAGTTTTCAAAAGCTTTTCTATCAAATATTATCTCATTCCAATATTCAGAACCCTTTTGGAACCTATATTTCACAGTTTTTGAATATAGTATACTGAGACTTACTGACTTTCTAAAGTATATATTTTCTTTGGAAAAAAAACTTAACCAATGAAAAAATGGTCTAAAAATATGATAATAATTCTCAGATTAATGATTCAATATCATTTACCACCACCTTTAAGTAAAGTTCGCTGAAACCAAGTTTTGATATACTGGAGGGGGGAGAGGAAAAATACATGCAGCCAGTTTGTTTACCAAGGTTTGAATTCGGTCGAATTTCCAACGTACAATGGCCTTATGGCCGCCATTTGTTTGCCCAATTGTAAATGAATTTCTATTTACTTATAGTTTATTTGGAGCTGTAATCTGCTTGTCCAAAATCTGTCGTATCTGAAACTGTCTTGATTTAAAATCTAAAGTATATCTTGATTATCTGTCGTAAACAAGCCTGCCTGTCTTGAAAAATGAGCTATAATTGATACTTCCAATTCGTTCCATAACATTTGCGTTAGGTCAAAAACAAGTATTTATTCCATTATTAAATATCAGAATGTGAATGAAATGTTGAAAACTCTTTATAGCATAAAGTTGTTATCGTACTCATAACTGAATACTCGGCGCACTGGAATGTTTTAACACATTACCATAGATATTAAGCAATTTAACGTATGTCGTGACCCTTATACACTTCTTGGCAGCAATTCTGGCATAATTGGAGATATTTCATATAAAATTTAATGCACTATTTAAAATTCGCAGTACTTCACTTAATGCGATTAACACGTAACCGAGTATTGCGAAAGACCATGTTCTGCTGCAACGCTCAATTTACTGTAGTCACGGTTCACGCAAAGATGACAAGCTTCAGAAGTATATGCTAGGAAACATAAATGGCACTGCAATGTTAACAATAGGAAATGACTTCAAAACTATTACTACTTCAAAACTACTTCAAACTATTACTTATTTTATGTACAGAAATGATTCGCATTTACTTTCGATTACACTTTCCTCTTCTGCAAATAATAAAACAAGCAAGCATCTACCCGTATTTTATATAATAATTTTGGATTTTGCTGGTCCAATGAGCCTATAACGCACTAAGCGTTTTTTATTTGTCCACTTGAAAACAGTGACAGAGGCCATTGGTAATGTTAAAATCGAATCGCAAGACGGGCCGCTTATAGGCCAAGATGGAAAGTTAAATACTAAATGAATCTAGATATTCACTGAAGGAAACTTAAAAATAAAGTCTTAAAGTAAAAGAAGCAAATTCCCTTCTTTGCCTATAAAAAGTTAATGTGGTAGTCAGGAAAGTATCAATACGAGATACTACGGAGAACTACCATCTGACATTATGATGTATCATTCTTGGTCTCTTGAAAGTGAGATCATAATTAATAATTCTAGTGATTTCAAGACAGAAGGATATGAAAATATTATCTAAGAAGTGGTGAGAACAGATTAAAATATATTCATGAAGGTTTGGTATGTCGATGTCTCGGCAAATAACAGAATTTCTGATAAAACAGGGAGATTGACCATGGTGCGTAGGATTTTATTATGTAAAACTTCTCTTATACATAAATAATATGCCTAACTAATTTAAGAGTTTTCATGCTTATAACAGAATTTGTCTGTCAGTTCTTTCTTCCCTTTCGGACGGCTACAAATCTAAAATTTTCCAAAGTATCTACTGAGAAAAATTCTAAGATAACCCACTGACGCTCTACAAGGATTAATGAGAAAACAATTTTAACACTTTCCTGCGTAACTTTCTGTTAAAATTATTTTACCTTTGTATTAATGTTCTACTTTTATTTCAGATGTAGTTAATGATGCCATCTTCGAAGAAGATCATGATGAAATGGTAATCGTAAAAGACATCGAAATGTTCTCCATGTGCGAGCACCATTTGGTTCCATTTATAGGAAAGGTAAGCATTTATTTACCCTTCAGTAGATCAGCAATGTATTTACAATTTCTTTAAATGATGGTAATAAACATTGTATTATAAATATATATACTGCATTTGCAATACTATCACTGTTACATGGCATACAAATAGCATTTCCTCCCTTATAATCTATGCATGGTTTTATGTATATTTCATCCAGCATTAATAATTAATTATAATGTCTTCTGAATTCAAGCCGTTTACTTTTCGTTTAATGAAAAATAAGATATTTTCATCAGATTTCTTGAGGTTAGTATTGAATCCAGAACATATTCTATAAATTATTCTTGGATATGGTATAATGATATTACACGAACTTCTAAATAATTCACGTGCTTTGGGAGAAATATACTATAAAAAAGGAAGATAACATACCTATGTGATGAACAACGCGTACGTTCCCTTTTACAAATAAAATTTGATAGTTGTTTTGAAATGCATTCCACACTTTTCTGTTAATATCATCATCATTATCTACAATTTTCAGTAGAGAAATAGCTGTTTTTATAATATTGAAAATAAAGTTTCATTTTGTGGTTCAAGAATATTCAATACAAAATCTAAAACGTCAAAGAAATATTTATATAATTTATTACTTTGGTAAACACGCCGCCCAGATGGGAAAATGGTTAGTGACTCTGACTGCCGCACAGAAAGGACCGGGTTCAAATCCTGGAGAAGCCATGGATGTAAATTATTAGTCCCTTCATAAGAGGTAACGGTGGCCCCTTATTAGGTGCCTCCGTAATAAAATGTCTAAAATAACAGGTATGTCACTTTTTCTAGAAGCCTCCAAGACATCAACATGAGTTTCCGCCGCTCTTTTTTCTTTTCGGGATATGCAGATTCAATAACTTTAATTCTGTCTTTTCGCTTAAGCTCATCATTCCTCTCTTGCTCAAACTCTTTAATGGCACTTGGTAGTAAGAGCTTCCGGAAATTTACCTGTTGTCTAGATTGCCTAGCTAAAGGCATTTTGATCAGTGCAAGTTGTTTGCGCTTATTAGCATTGGGAACACTAAAGTTTGGTTCATCAATTTTTTTTTTCAAAAACTAAATCAATTACTCCTTTTAGCTTATCTTTTGTATTTATAAAGTTTTCACTTGACGAAGAAGTGTTTCAAACTTCCGTGGACTAAATTTGTTCAAGGTTGCATGAGGATTTCCTATACCGACCTTGAATTTCAGCAGTCTCATCAGTAGGTTTCTGCACCTTCTTGAGATGGCTTCCAAGCGCTTTCTGACTCATGTACTTTAATATTTTGCATAAGAGAACTTGAAAGTGGAAATATTGTTTTTGGCTTTGCTCCTTTTCCAGGCTGACTTCGACGATTAAAGGCAGTGTGAGGAGATCTTGATACATCCTCTTGCATATGTAGGCATAAATAAATCAGTGTATGTTCGCGCAGGAAGAAATACTGCTACAGCTCTATTCAGTTCGATTAGCTTTTGAATATGAGCCTTGTATTTTGTCACATCTAGATTTGGCAGGCTAATTAGGTTTACATAATGACATAGGTAAGACTGCAACTGAAGCAGAAAATCCTTGTCATACTGTTCCTTCCTTTCAGGATTTAGAGAGCTCCACTTATCTTCTGTATATTTCAAAACTATTTTACTTTGTGCATCTTCAGATATGTTTTCCTTATCCTTGCTTTCAGCACCACGTGCAACTGCAGATGTATGATTATTAGGCTTATTAGGGAAGATATCATTCTGAGGTGTTGACACAGCTGAGGTTTACAGAGTAGAAAATCAATATAAATAAACACTATCATCCCCACGGAGTAGAGAAGTCCGGTGCTGCCATTTATTCGCGAAGTACCCTTAGTAAGGGCTCTGGTATAATTTATCTACCAATCTTAAAATCATATAAATAGCCTACTTTTAATTATCAGTTTTCATTGAAATGTAGTAAATTTATAAGACTCAATATGTGTACATAATATATTTGCAGACTTTGAATTTCCCCCCTTCTAATACAATTTATGAATATCCAAACATGAGACCTTTGAACGAGATGAATTTGGTAACTGCAAAATATTGAACATTGATAGGGTAGCACTGCCATTTAGGGTCAAAAGAAAACAATAGCAACTCAAGATTACAACTTTTTATGTAAAAACAAGACTATCATTTTTAGGAGGTTAAAAAATTGAAAAACTTCAATTATGTTTTATGTATGAGTATCCTTTAAAGGGTTAGATTTGCAACAATTGCTGTAAATTGTTTATATCAATTCTAACTGTGTTATCATCGGCACTTCCTCTAGACGTTGTACCGGATAAATGTTTGGGCAATCAGTCAGGCAGTTGTGAAGGTAAAGGATTCTTTCGAAGCCTTGGACGAATCAAATTAAATTTTACAAAAGATCCCTTTGTCTCACCAAAATGTTTGATTGCTCTTTCAATGACTAATTCGACAACATGTTTCTCACGAAGCTAAAAAGGATGCAAAATTCAATATCGACTACCATTATAGATTCATAAGAAAATCTTACGAATAATTTTTAACGTAAAATGAAAATGCAGGTTTCCTCGCAATACGTCAGGTTTCCATTCAGAAGTAAATTTAGGAAATCTGGAAAATGCTACCTGGCTGAAATCTAGTATGTATACTTATTATTCTGATATTCTAGAAAGGTTTATGAAGTTCTCGGTTACCTATTATTAATATTTTAATTAATATCTCTATATTTCATTACAGATTTAATTAAGTGCTTTTAAATTAATTACTAATTCTGTGTTATTTTTTAAATCTAATTTTTAGAAAATTAAAAATAAATAATTTTTAAATGCATAAGTTAGAATATTTTTTTCAATTAAAAAAATATCATACAATTTAAAAAATTTATTGAAATACATTAGAATGTTTCGATGGGGTGAAATTCTGCCGATGAATGGCGTGTAACCATTTCTTGTTCATCGAATCCAATTTGGGAATGAAAACATGTGGACTTTTTCAGTATTTGGATAATTTCCTCTGCAGTTAGGAAACACAACAAGTATAAATTATTCTTCAACAGAATACCACCAAATAAACTATTTTAAAATCTTTTATAAACATGTAGGGTTTATATTTATTTTAACTAACATTTAAGTTATCTTTCCTGTTTAGCTTTCATTTTCCCCCTAGAAATGTCCGTGCCAGAGTATGTAAATTGTAGTAGCACTCGCAGTTTATTCAAATTTAGAGGAAGCTAGTTGAATTAAAATAGGAAAGGAAACCAGAGTGTGAGAGTCTTGCTTTGAAGTTACGCTAGTGAGGTTGCTTGGTAGAATTTAGATCGGTGCGTGTCGGCCTGTGTGCCTAGTTTTGCAGAAGTGCTAGCTTTCAACTGTTTAATCAGTAATCTTGCTGAATCTCAGCGGTAATTAATAAACGCGGTTAGTTTAGAATCTCAGAGTCTCATCGGTAGTGTTTTGATATTTGTTCATCTAGTCATTACTTTCAGTTTTACGTTCTATTTCAGTTGAACCGCCGGGTTGACGCAGTTTGTGAGCGTCAAGTAGACGCATTTGTCATTTTAAAGATAAAATAAAAAGGGCTTTAACCCCTTCTTACGTTTCTGTGTAAATTCACACATAGTAGCAGTCACTACCCCAGTTTCTGACAAGTTGGGGCCACGAGATCTTACGAACATTCATGCAATATACAAATCTTTCACTAAAACTACAAGCACGTGGTACCACCAGGTGAGTTTGTTCGCTACCATCGAAATAACCGTATGGTTTGTAATGCAATATGTAGTTCGTCACCAGTGAAATTAAATACACGGTGTTTATAAAGTCTCTGTATATTTTTACTAAAACAGGCTTTATTCTGAAATGTAAGTTATTTAACATGAAAATGCAATATAATAAAACACTAAATTAGTACAATTTAATGTGGCCCTTCTGAGTGTTTAGGCACAATTACCACAGTTCCACTACACTCCGGAACATCTTGTGTAAGGTAAGTGGTGTAATTTCAACTGCTGCAGCCATAATTCGCTGTTTTAATTCTTCAATGCTGCCAGTCTTCGCAAGGTACACTTTGGACTTGACCAAAACTCCATACGAAAAAGTCGAGTGGAGTTAAGTCTGGTGATCGTGGTGATTGCGTTTGAGAGCCACCTATCATAAAAAGTTTCATTAAGATAATTACACACAATAATGGCAAAATTCGGAACTGCTCCATCATGTTGGTAGGCAACAATGTCAAGGTGCTCCATCTTGTTGGTAGATAACAATGTCAATAATACCATCTGATACTAGCTGTGGTTCAAAATATTGTTGCAACATTATCAAGATAACTTTTTCCAGTGATGGTCCTTTCTGCAAACAATGAAAGATCCACAGAGCTTAATTATTCCAATCCTTACATTAACTTTTGGTATGTCTCTCTGAGATTCGTATAACACGTTAGGTTGCTCATCAGCCCTTATTCGGCAATTATGCCTATTAGCATGGCTGCTGAGATGGAATGTGGCTTCGTCTCTAAAGAGAATATTCACCATTACGTTCTTATTCTCCACACCTTCCAACAAATCATAACACATGGCTTGCTGAGCTGCGTAGTCCTCGGCTTCAAGCTTATGCATAGTTTGAATGTGGTAGGCGTCCTTGTGTAAATGACAGTGTAGAGATTTCCGAACAGTAGTATGCGAAATACCGAGTATCTGGCTGAGTCTTCGTGTAGATGCTTAGGGGCTACGCGTAATCGTTTCTTGTACGCTTTGCTCAACTTGCGGCGTTATCCAAAGTCTCCCAGAACGTCTTTTAATACAACCAGTTCGCTTAAATTTGTTTACCAAGGTTTTAATAGCTGCTCTGGTAGGGGCTTGTTTTCTGAATCTGTGGACGAAGTCCTACTGCATCTGTTGAAACGTTAATCCACGTAAACGGGCACAAAAAATGGCTATTCTTTCCCCTGTTCGCAGCATTCTTTCAGATCGCCTTCAAAGAAATTGGAATTAGACCATACTTCTCAAAAATGTAAAGAGACTTTATAAACACCCTGTATTTATATATATATATATGCAGAGAGAGAGAGAGAAAGTAAGAACTACAGAACCACATCCACAAAAGACCCAAAGGAAATGAAATTGTAAACCGGTAAATTTTCAAAACCCCTT
>KK116692.1:104245-121736 GCA_000611955.2 Stegodyphus mimosarum | reverse complement strand
TTTTTGTAAATAGGTTTTTTTTTTTTTTTTTGTAATTTGCTCCAGGTAGAAAAAATCGCTAATTTTTTTACTAATATCAAACACATAGCATCTTTTTTTGCTCTTTACCTTTTGTTTAATAAATAAGCTTTACAAATAAGTCAAATTTGCTTTGCTTCCTTAATTTATGGACATGAGTGTATTTTGCACTATGCAGCTTACTTATTGTGTATAACTGCAAAATATTAATTATGCTATTAAGCATTCTTTAAAAATTTTAGATTAATTTACTGTCCGATTTTGATCATTGGGTGTATATATATTTACTTCGAAAACCGAATGATACTTTTATTTTATGAATGAGGTATCAAACCGAAAATAATTTTTTTTATTGTGTCACGTTTTCCATCTTCGTTGCTTACACTTTCATTTTTGTTGTAATGAATTTGCTTTAAGCATATTATTTATTCTGTTACAGGTTTCAGTTGGTTATCTCCCAAATAAAAAAGTTCTTGGACTAAGCAAATTAGCAAGGTAAAAACAAAAGTAATAAAAATATATTTTAATATTCCATATGTAGATATTATTCATACTGTTAATTCTTTGTATTTAATTGTTTTTTAGGATTGTAGAAGTGTACAGCAGACGTTTACAAGGTAAATATTTTCCCTGTTAATAGTTTTTTTTGCACTTAATAAGCCTACAATATATAATATGTTAAGCAATCTAAAACTCTACATCACATATTCTTTCAAAATCTGCAGTTAAAATATGACACAATAAAACTTTCTTTCTTAAAAGAAGATGTAAATTTTTCATACAGGAAACTTTAAAATGATGATTTCCTCTTTTAGCAGAATGTAAATAAAAAATGCTTCATTTCTTTTCTGGCGCAATTTTTAACGCCTCGAAATATTCACTATTTTCATTTTTGCAATATAAACGAGGTCGCGATAAATAGGCACTATTATTATGAGTTACTTTAAAAAAGGCACTTTAAAGACCTTCCCGGTCTCCCAAAACCATGCATCATAACCGTGATAACGATTGCTGCGGAAAAAAAGTTGAATCCCTAGTTTGCTAAAATTTCCGGTTTCCCTCTGTATGGTGATGGCGACTATATTATCCGTATATGATGAAATGAAGGAAGAGTCACTACAATCTTGAAGGGCCTATTCTATTTTCATTTAACTTCGGTGCGTTCCTCAGATCACTCAAAAATGGGATAATCATGTAGTATGCGATCTACTGCTTTTAGTTAGTTATTTACTTCTTAGGCTAGCATCCTGCCCGGCCAGGCGCCTGAAACAATTACTATAAGAAGGAAACAAAATGTAGAAGAATTTTAATGAATCCACCTAATATAATTTCAGGGGTCCAGCTGGTAATTAATAATACTTGAAATGAATCTGCGTTTTCAGAAGCCTTTCAGTGAATGAGTTTACCTCCAGATAACGCATTCTCGTTAATAAGTTCACAAGACGTATTCAGTTCGTTGTGCTTGTTAATTGTGTTGAAACGATTGCAGAGTATGCAGTGTCTTAAGGTCTTATTTGAAGTAATCTATAGTATCTTATTAATCGTTAAGTACGGGCAACAACAGACAGAAGGGTCCACTGAGAGATATCTGCAAGTGTCTTGTCTGGACCTGTCCCTTTGGAACACTGCATTGTTAATATTTAATGAAAATCCGCATGTAGAAATTTTGACTTTCGCTTTTTATTAGTCCTTTTATTTACCTCCTATTTTGACTTTCTATTAATCCGCATAAGCTTAGTGTTGCTTATGATATTCTCGCTTGTCTTCTTCACTTTCAAAGTAGTGAAGAATCATCTGCATAATATTCCCAGAAACATGCCACCCACAGCAACTCCAGATTGGGAAGTATCTTCACGTATGTTTAATATATAGAATACTATTTGAAGCCTATATGCGGGAACTTACAATAACGACTAAAGTGAGAAACCTGATAGATATTGGACAAAGACCGTCCCTCTTGAGCAGTCCTCAAGGGTACAAAACCTGACCAATAACGTTACATGTCCTTTCTGGTTTGGGAAGAGCATCAGCGCTGCATCTGGTAGAGGAAAGAGAAAAGTAATAGTTTCACTGAGCTTGAAAGAAACAGTGATTCTTCGGGGGCAAACTTATGTCCGCACGGACTGCGCCGCCCACCAACTTGCAATGTTTAACATGAACACCAACAATATTCTGCGGGCTGAATTAGAGGCATGGTAATGTACATCGGAAGGAGCTAACAGAACAGCTACCAAGCCCAACGTACGCACACTGTATATGTACTACTTCCGTATTCACATCTGAAGACAAATCTTTTGATTCGGTGGTAGCATCGTTGTAAAACTGACATGACCGCTAGACATGTTAAATTGAATGTAAAACTGTCATGACCGGTAGAAGTGTTCACATGTTCTTTCCAAAAGCAGGCCAGAAATTGATAAGTGGCTCTCCTTAGTTTCACCAGTTCCTAACAGGGCTCGGGCTTTTTCATGACTTAATTGTATCTGGCTGTAAATTGTATCTGGCACTTCGATGAAATAATTGTCAGCGCTAAGCCCGAAAGCATAAAGTCTGACCGAACCGGTTTTGTGATATACAGTCTTATACGAAAAAAACGACGTACCGAGTAGATATAAAGCAAATTGGACACAAATTGATATGCATACGGGTTTCGACACAAAATGCAAAATTTTACATTTTGGCTGCAATGAATGAACGGTTGTCGCTACAGCGCATCTGATCTGCGCAACTGGCAGGATATTTAAGAGGAGAAATTACTATTCCAAGTCATAAATTCTTCACGAATTTTACTCCGTGTACTCTGGTAGACAATAACTATACCTCGCATACAGGTGCGCGAACGATATGCGCAAATGTCAGAATTTGAGACAGGTCGTGTAGTTGGGCTCAAAGAAGCCGGTTGGTCTTATCGCGAAATAGCTCGAATTTTGAGCAGGAGCGATGCCACTTTTAGACGATGTTGGCAGCAACGGGTGACCCATGGCCGCACACAGAGTCAAGAAGGAAGCGATAGGCCTAGAGAAACGACAGAACGTGAAGACCGAGCAATCGTCAGAGAGGCCCTCACAGCCCCAGATGCATCATTATCACCGTTTGTACGTGCAATTAGTGCTTCAGTGACCGCAAGGACCATTCATAGACGGCTCACAGAGAGGGGGCTGAGGTCACGGCGCCCTTTGCGCCGACTACGCCCCGGACAACAGTGTGATATCAACCTGACTGTCTTCCGGTAGACAGGCCGACAACCAGAAGTGATGGTCTGGAGTGCCATTTCATATCATAGTAGGACCCCTTTGGTTGTCATCCGTCTCAACCTTGCAGCACAGAGGTACGTCGACGAAGTTCTAAGGCCCGTTGTGTTGCCCTTCATGTCATGCCACCCTGGGCTTACATTTCAGCAAGATAATGCCCGCCCCCACACTGCACATGTTTCTACTGCTTGCTTTAGTGCTTGCCGAACATTACCTTGATCACCAAGGTCGCCGGATCTCAATCCTATTGAGCACGTTTGGAGCATTATGGGCAGGGCCCTCCAACCAGCTCGGGATGTTGACGATCTAACGTGCCAGTCAACAATGAATTAATAAGTTGATTGAATCTCACTCAGTAGCTCTGCCAAAATGAATACTTAATTGAGCAACAACTGAGCAGCAATGAAGTACGCAAAGTAAATGAGGAAGAAGCTGATAAAAACGTTCAGACAAATAAAAATATGAATGAAGCCTTCATGCATCTTGGCAACTTTTTGACTATCATGAAAGAATGTTATTCCAATGGACAGCGTATATCTTAGTACGCAGGGCGATTGAAAACGACACAACATATTATAGAAATCTTCAGCAAAAAAAAGGGAAAAAAAGTTGCAAATTATGTGTATCAGTGTGCAGTATGGTAGTATCCCTAATAGTTTACAGGTTAATTAATGGATTAAGTAATAGCACGTAGAAGAACATTTCTATTGTTTCGGATATAGTCTATTAATGTTTAAACATATTGATGTATGCTAATTTTTGTAATTCTTTAACTCCCGGGAGAGTAGTGAGCAATCAGTTATATATGTATACCTAGTTCTTAATAAACTCTTGCGTATTTAAAATTCATGCCATTTGTTTTAATTTATTTGTGTTCCCGTGCTCTTACAACTACAGGACGTTTAGAGCCAACAGATTTACCGTACCATCATTTTTCTCCTTAAGGATTTAGCTATGCTATAATGTGTTAATTCTGTGTACCTAGTTTCTCCCTTTGACTATGGCTGAGGCATACATGATATTTATAAATAAAAGTCTTTTCGAATGAATGTTATTCATGTTAGTACTATTTCAAAATTCATGGCCGAGTCAGTTACAATGAATATTATCAATAAACAATGACTGGTGACAGTAAAAGAAAAAATGCTATAAAATTGACGAAATCTCATGGAAATTTCAGAAATTTATTGCGCAATGTTACTAAATTTACTCTAATGGAAATGACTGTATTTAGAATTTCTAGCAATGCAACCACTTCATTTTCCAAAACTCCTGCTTTCGATACTTATTATTAAATATTATGATGAATTTTATGGAAAATTTCAAATTGTGAGCCGGAAATAAAGAAAAATGTTCAGAAATATTTGAAATCATAATAATAATGTATCAGTGATACATTACCTCCTTGAAGTTCTGGCAACCATTCTTCCATAAAATTCATGGACAAGACAACAACAATAAACCTTGAAAAATTAATCTTTATAATCAGTCATGAAGTACTGTAAACTACACTCTTTTTTCTTTTCACAAAATAGTTTTACACAAAGGCGAATATCAATGAAAATAAACATTTTGCACAGTTTTATTTTCTGCATTTTTAAGAGCAAATAAAAGAAATAATTTAATATCTTTAAACACAAAATATATTTTTTATTTCATGGAATTAAAGCACTATTAAAAAAATCACACTATGACACATAAAAACCATAAAATACATTTTTTAAAACTTTATTTATATATTTGCAAATAATTTTCCTGTTAGTATAATAGTAGTAATTGTAAAAGTCATCATTTATTATTATATTTTTTTAACTGGAGGGCAGTTATTTAAGTTGTTTTCAAAAAGTATTTAATTTATTCTTCCCCTTTTATTAAAATAATTAAATTGTTCCTGTTGTAGAATTAGAGCTTTCTCCAAAGGAAAAGGGTTCTCCAAAGGTCTTCCAGAAACCTAGCTCTTTCCTCTGCTAAACTTGAAATTAATAGGATTCATAAAAAATCCTATCGTATTGCTGCTGTTACTGCTGCTGAAAATAAATCATGGAGGGTGATATTAAATACTGACTGTGTCTCGGACTCTCCTCGTGGCTGAGTTTAGACTATTGACTGCACATGACTGCCTTGGTACTCATTTGTTTCATTTCAATCGGACTTCCTCAGCTTTATGTGCTTTATGTGGTTCTGGACAAGTCATGGCCACTGCTCATCTGTACGTGTGCTCTGCACTTAAGAGTTTGGAATGTATTGTAAAGAAGGATTGGAGAGCTCGTTACCTAATGACCTGATGCTCAATGGCCAGGCATTTGATAAATAAAACATAGTTCTGATTAGCTATAAGTAAAATTGTTTGATCTCAGGCGATAGTATAATCTGAGGAGTTTACTCATATAGTATAAAAAGCAACTAAACTGTATTTAATAAAGTAATATTTATCTTTTCAAGCAAACTAATTATACAACATTATTTTTGTTTTCCTAGTTCAAGAACGTCTCACTAAACAGATAGCTGTAGCTGTGACTGAGGCTATTGGACCGACAGGAGTTGGTGTTGTAATAGAAGCGACGTATGTATTAAAATTTATTATATGTAATAATTTTAATCTGGAAAATAAATGGCATTTATTTATATTATTAACATTCCATTGCAGACATATGTGCATGGTGATGAGAGGAGTTCAGAAGCTGAACAGTAAGACAATAACAAGCACAATGTTAGGAGTTTTCAGGGAAGATCCAAAAACAAGAGAAGAATTTTTAAGCTTAATTCGTCAGAA
This sequence comes from Stegodyphus mimosarum, assembly GCA_000611955.2. Taxonomy (NCBI): domain Eukaryota; kingdom Metazoa; phylum Arthropoda; class Arachnida; order Araneae; family Eresidae; genus Stegodyphus; species Stegodyphus mimosarum. The sequence continues at coordinate 115,694 of KK116692.1, read as the reverse complement.
TTGAAGATAAAAGGAAATTATACAAATGTTACATCAATTTATTTCTGAATAACAATATTACTTGCAGATTTAAAAGGTAAAAATATCGTTATCTCTTCTGGGCAGTTCCATGTTGCTTCCAACTTTTCTGAACTAATATCGTCTACCATATGCAGTAAAAGCTCGACCATTCGGAAACTTCGAAAAATGCTGAATTCGGGATACGCGAAAATTCCGGATAACTGAGCGTATAAAAAATTACGGCAATATATGGCGGTAGAAACCCCAAATGAATGGAAGAAAACATCTTTGGTCTAATATTATAAAAAGAGTCTTTTTATTTGTTATCACCTTGAATATCAAAAGCCTACATTTAAGTTATGTGAGATTTCGTAAGAAAAAAGGGCATTTCAGACATAAACAAAATAAAACTTGCAATCCGAAAATCCACCGAATTTTCTACTATTCAACTATCTACCTTTCAGCCCCAGCCTCCACAAGGCGTTCATGAAGAAACATTACACATTCAAGATTCTCGAAAAATAAAGACGTTTGTATTTACAGTATGTAATTCTACCAAGCAAATCGAGAGTATCTCGCATTCTAGTACATAAATTGTAAAGAATATTCTTTTTAGAATATCTGTAATTAAAATGTATTAATAACATATATTTTGCATTTACATAAGCTAACGTGTTCATAGTAAAACAAATAAATACTTAACAAGCAGACGATAACACAGATGATAACAAAACATCACAGATGATAACATCACAAGCGATTGCTAGTGGCGACAATTTTCGTTTGATTTCAATCGTAGTCCTGTTACTGCTTTAAAACGAAATCACAAAGCTCTTATCTTTTTAATTTTATACTTAAAAAAATATCACATGACTTCCTCATACGGCCTATAAATTACACACAATTTTTGCTGCACGTCATTTAAACTTATTCCTTGGAATTTCATTAAAGATATATTTCTCATTCAGTCAATTCAGTTCTCATTTCGAAGTGAGGCAAAAGAAAAGAAGTAAAAACTCCGAACAGCTTCATTAAAAATTATAAAATACGAAAAGCCTAAAACAGTTAAAAAAAAAACAATTTTTACAGTTAAAATTAGAGTTTGTACGCCAAAAAAAATGCAATTTGGCCGACGGCAAAGAAGACCAAATTCAATGCAAAAAATTGAAAGTTAATCTTTGATCCCACAATAATAAAAAAAAAGAGGCAAAATAACACTGAAGTAGCTCACCAACTCACTTAATCAAGAACGTTAGAATAGATAGAGCAAGCATGACATCACAAACGTGAAGCCACTGAAAATCTCAGCAAAGTTATTTCACAGCTTACTATAGCAGCTGACAACGTACGGATAAAACTAAAAAACATATTATTAAAAAAAAATTAATCTAAAAAAAAAAAAAAAAACATGAAAGATTTCAGATTTTAAATTACGTCCAAAGGCGCGTTTTTTTAACGTTTCGTGTGCTACCTTTTTTTTTATTAAATATCATGTACTACGTACTCAAACCATAAAATTCAGTTCAAAATCAATATCGCAAAATCATTTTAAAATGAACATATCTTTAGAATTTCCGTAAGTCTCGTGCGCTGGAGATAAAAATGTTTTTTTTTTTCGTACAGTGTTGCCATTGCTCGCTTTGAAATCATTTAGTTTGTTAATCAGAAATTCGTTGAAATGTTACAAAACATAAAATCGATAATAAAGCAAATTTCAAATTCAAAATTAGGGCTTCCAGATGCCCATATTCGCAGTAGGATTACGTCATTCAAAATTCGATGGCTCTAGGTTTTATCCCAATGCGAGAAACATGCGTACATTTATGCAGATTTTTAATTTTTTAAACTTTAATGCAGAGCGATAACATTTAGTGGCAACAATTTGAAAAGTGAATCGGGCATTCAGAGTGAATCGACGCAAAATCGCAAAACGAAAGTAATAGTCCTTCGGGACTAAATCCCTTTGGACTAATAAAATTACTCGGACACTTTGACAGCAAATATCACCACCTGCACGCTCATGAAAGTGTCTTTAAGCATAGTTTTCATAAAACATCATTGAAACTTTCACTGTCTTTTTGGTTTTACCATGTGTACATTTGTCTTACGATTACCGCTCACACATTTTTCATGTATCTAGGTTTTACTAAGTTTGAAACCGTTATTTGCAATTCTTGTTATTTTTCTATATACTAAGTAGAAAATAAATTATGTTAAGCATTAAAATTAGCAATTGAGACTTAAAATTAGAAAACGAGACGACTTATCAAAAGCGGCCATAATATATGAACCTTATAAAAAATAGACTGACCCAAATGGTTTTTCTCCCTCGTCTGACGTATTCCCGGTTGCCCCCCCCCTTGATCGCATCAGGAGGAGTAGGGACGACTTGCAGAAACTTAACAGTGGTTGGCTATTACAGGACGTATAATTGTCAAGAAAAAGCTGGTGCAAGCGCCTCATTTCACAACAAGAATTTTTAGATATTTTTATATTTGAAAGTGAGATTGATTTTTAAAAAATTAGCATATTTATCAAGCATCATTAACATTCCAAATAATTATAAAGCTGTTGCATGCTTTCAGGCCTGGATATTTTAGGTTTTCCTATATTGTAAGAAACTGCTTCTTTTAGAAAATAATATTTTGAATTTAAACTAACAGAAAAATTTAAATAAACAATTTTCTCTTACAATTTTTATGCTTTTTATTGGTGTAAATAAAGTAAAAAATACCAAACGTCAAAAATGAATTTTTGAAAGTTCTTGTTTAAAATTTTTAATTGTTCTGCGGCTTTTTTTAAATTATAAGTGAATAAAGGAGTTTTATTTCAATTATATTTCATAATACATCACAGAAATTTGCTGAAATTCTAAACTTAATCTATATAGAAGAAGCGTTATTTGCAAAAGTTAGATAATAAAATAACATTTTTATGCAATTTAAAACGTGTTTTAAGTCTTGGGCTTATATTCAGCCCACTTTTTATATTCTGTATATTTTTTTCATTTTACTTGTGCAACTGATTTGAAAGCTCTCGGATTTTATATAGATTAAGACTGATATATCGATTTACATAGATTAAGACTCTCCTATATATATTAACATTAATTTATTTGTAATATAAAATCCGATTTATTTAGATTTTATTTTTTTCAGATTTTTTTTTTCATTACTCTCAGATAAGTTTATGCTCCGAATTTTATGAATTATTAAAATAAATAATCATCTTATGATCATCTTGTAATGTTAATAATTAATGATCATATAATCAAATAAATGATCATCTTATGTTATAATAATTTAAAAAAACACTGCCTGAAAATGCTTATAAAATTTTTTAAATTATCAGATCTTGTTTAATTTTAGTTTATTTGTTTCAAAGCATCACATACTATCAGTCTTATTTAATTTTAATTTATTTGTACACAAATGTAAGTTCATAAATTTTGTATGTACAGTTTTTACAGATTTATTTAGAGTTTTTACCGATTTACCAAGGTAAAGATATTTATACAAGAATTACGCGTGGAAAAAATGCACAAAATGCAGTAAAAAGTGCTTTCATGAGATACCTTAAGTTCTACTTGCAAAAATTGTGACTTTTATAATCTCATCACATATACAGCGTATACTTTTAATAATTAAAAACATTTATGCGACATAAACGCCATAGGTTTCAGTGTTAAAGTAAACCAGATGATCGTCCCTACTCCTTCTTTCGGACATGTGAGTGACGCCCATTGGGTTAGACTATCTCTTATAAGCTCCATGCCATAATAAGCGTGACGTCATACCACGACGTTTTGTTTGCACGGGACATAGAGGGGAAATACATTTCCATTTATTCTAACCTTCTAGACGTAATTCACTTTTGTGCTTAGTTTCAAATGTAACATATGGCAACCTTGTTCGTCCTAGAGGCGCTTAAACTTTTACATTGTTGATAATTCTACAACTAGTGCATGCAGATTAACTAAAAGCTTAAAAAACTTTAACCGGAACATAAAAACAACATAATTCAACCACTTTTAAACAAAATGCCCATAATTTACTAACATATAAGAATAAAGAAACTGACTTCACTGAACTGGGTAACAGGGTGGGAATATATATGTTTGATGCGGCCGATTTCAACGAAAAAGAGAGATGCACAATTACATGTTATAGCAGTCTGATAAATAAAATTTGAACGACCTACGGCTGTTCGTTTTTGAGTTATGCGCGATATATACGTTCGTAAGACGTTACGAAAAAATGTCTTCTGTACCCATTTTAAATCTGTTTTCCAATCCGTGTTAGGAAAAGAAGTCCTTTATTCTACCACTAGGTACAGATATCAGGTTAAAAAAATCATTCAAATGGATTCGAGAGCGGTCAAAATAGGTATTTCTGTTGAAATATGATACCCGAAATTTTTCGCGATTACAATACAATAAAGTTAAAAAAAATGGCGTTTTTAAAATTTGAAAATATTTTAGTTATTTGAGCTGAGGTGAATGCCGAATAGTCGTACTTTTTACTGTATGGTAAGAAATCAATGTAAATTTTAAGCGAAATATTTTTCAGTGAAACATTATTTCTGTTGTAATTAAAAGCAAACTGAAAAGTTCCCCTAACAGCATCGATGAACAGAATCACTATCTGTGTCAATACTTGGGTAGAATACTTAAATGTTCGTGTCCTAGTTGTTTGCTTTGTTTCTTTCTCCAGCATTTTTAATGGCATATTTTAATGTCAGAAAATTGCAAAATTTCAGTAATTATCAGTAGTATATTATCAGTAGTATCTCAGGATGAAAAATTTGCAAAGTGTCTAGAGAAATGAAATGAAGATTGTGAAAGAAAAGCGGCAACACCGTCCATGTGATATGTTGTAAAATAGAAAAATAAATAGAACTATTAGTAAGGACAAACAATGAATTATAACAAGCATATAAAAAAAATTGAGTAAAAAATAATCGTATGCAAAAAATATTCATCGAAAAGTAAAAAAAAGAAAAATATTCATCGGAAAAAGCTAAAATAATAATAATAAATATAACATAATAATCATTTTAATAAAAAAGCAAATATATTCATCGAAACACAAAATTATGGCTTATGCTATGCTGCACTTTAGTCAACAAGACGTAAATCAGGGGCCATTAAGAGAATCTGGGATATAGGTACCTGTTTCAAAGGCTCCTAATACATACGTGCCTTGTTTTAATGACAGAAAACAAGACTCTTGAAAAATTACAAGAATGATTTGGGTGCCCGTATAAAATCTGAGGCCCTAGCTGGTAATCAGGCAGAAACAAATTCAAGCAAGTCCACACACATGATAAACCAAATGCAATTCAAATACAAAATAAGTGCACCGTTCACAATGTATCTACACGGGGCAGCATTTTTCCCCTGCATAGCTACCAACCACAAATTATGAAAACCAAAAGTTCTCACACGAAAACTAAAAACCTGCCAAGATATTCTTTTGCTGCGATTCCATTTCAACAACTCCACATTGAGTTAATCTTGTGTCAGTTATGAGTTAACATTGAGTTAATCTTACAGAATTATTCATAATATCATACTGGTGGTAAATATACTAATTTAAATTTTGGAACAATTTCATTCTGTAATTTACTTACATTTACATACGGAGAAAATCATGAGTACTAAACGAAAGGTTTTTATTTATCAAAGTCCTTTTAAATACAATGAAAACAAAATTAATCATTAATGTACATATTATTGCCTAGTTAATAACGTACCTTACATCAACGTAAAATAAAACTCATTTCGAATATTAACCGATTAAACATTGCTTGAATCTTCATAAAAAGTTCCAATGTTGTACACTAGATTCACATTATATCAAATTTAATAATGTTGAAAATCCCTAGGGATGAGAAAAAGAAACTGTACAGTTTAAGTTTCATTAATTAAATAAATTTCATTTATTGTTAGAACACATTTTTCTTAGGTAAAGGCTAAAAATTTAGAACTCAAATTGGAAATTCGCCTGTTTACCGAGAGTGGCAGCAATGCCACTGGGATTTCTCAGCCAGCTATGAATTATAACAATTTTCTAATGAAACTTCATATAAAAGTGCTACCTTACTTACTGAAAAGGTAAAAAGTTTAAAAAATGCTTACGTCATAAAATATAATACCATGAGAACTTTCAAAGTAGGACTACAAAAAAAGGACGAGAAAGAAGTTTGACACAGAAAATTATTTCTCTCTACTGTGATCTCTTCAAACTCCGAATTGCCAATTCGAAAACTTGCGACTGCCAACCAAGTTTTAACCAATATCATAAATTTTAAAATTATCAATAAATTATTGGTCTTAAGATCCTAGTAGTAAAGATATCGTGTATATTGAATTCTTTACTAAAAACCAAAGTTTTTAACGTCAAATATTAAGTTATTACTACATACTCAATGCATTTTAATTTGTACAACAATTCTGTGTATGCGCATTCTAAATTACGTTATTTTATTGCTACTCAAAAGAACAAACATAGAAGATTTTATGAAGTGCTCCTTCAGTACAAATTAGTTAATCTATTTATTATAATTTTAAAAATGTTTCAAATTTGCATTCAAGTTTGTTTGAAAATACTGTTTCAGTAATGATTTGCTTACAAATATCAGAAAGAATTTATCAAAACTGTTTTATGACACATGCTTGTGTCAGAAAAATGCTTCACCTTCCCCCCTTTCTGTGAATATGTGTATCTGTGTGAGATGTAAATGTTGTATTATATAAACAAAACATATATTTGTGAATAAACATAAGTGACTCATTGTGTACAATTACTCTATGATGTTTGAAAAATTTAACAGTATATACACGTTTATATAAACACATCTGTGAAATATTGCAACTTAAAATGATCAAATTCGCTGAAACATCATTGTATTTGGCGTACATTTAGTAAAAACACTCAATCGATTTCGAGAGCAACTACAGGTCCCTCCTCCTCATCAGGAGAACAAAATATCTGGAAAGGGAAAGAAACCTCAGTAACGACTTTTTTATACCCTCGGGTAGAACCACCATCCAGTCCTTCCTAGCTCTTTTAAAATTCTATTAACATAATTCCTGATTATTATTTTTGCCGATAAATGGTGTTGCCTCCTCGCGCGTGGTTCTACCCGAGGGTATAAAAAAGCCGTTACTGAGGTTTCTTTCCCTTTCCAGATATTTTGTTCTCCTGATGAGGAGGAGGGACCTGTAGCTGCCCTCGAAATCGATTGAGTGTTTTTAGTAAAGGTACGCCAAATACAAGGTTGTTTCAGCGAATTTGATTGTCAAATTGACGTGTTTTTCTTCTATTTTAAACTTAAAATGACTTCGCTTGGCTATTTTTTTTTCTCTGGAAGAATGAATCTTCAGAGTAATTAGACCTCACAAATACAGAATCATGTTAGTCTTCAGTTATATCACTGACGAAACCTCAGTGTGCAGGCAGATCTAGAATTTAAGCATCTTATTCCAAACATATACATGCCAAGTTAAGTATACTATTCCAGAAATATACATGCTAAGCTTAGAAGAAAAATTTTTAAGTTGTGTTTTACTCATTTTCCGAGAAATTCAGATTTTTCTCAAAGAAAGAAGGGTCTGTTATTGCATTAGATAACACAGATTATCTAAAGGAATTGTTCTCTTTCTATTCAGTAAGATTCCAAATTTTAAATTAATACTATATCAAAAATCTAACTGTTAAATCACAAACCATTCAAAAAGAATTAGCAACATGCTAAATAAAATAATATGATGCGCTTTCTTTGAGTTTAAAGAGGGGAGCAAATGGGAGAATTTTTAATAAAAGGATTAAACACATATGGACATCGTATACTAGAATGAAGACCCAAACGCAGGAGTGAAATGAGCATATAAACAAAAAATGACTTGAATATATAAATGGAAAACAAGTAATTTACAAATTGCAGAACATATGAGTAACAAGGGGGTATGAGCACTAGCTCCTCTGCATCTTCTTATAACTGAACCTCTGTGATGACTTATCTGTTTTCTATGAATCTCTGTAGAACATTCAGGATGAAGTCTAATGAATCTTATAAATTGCCCATGCATGATTTTGTGCATTCTGGATGTCTGATGATTTCCAGTGTTGTCTTTCCGGACATCCACTGGGATTGACTCAACTGTTTGGCTACAGCATCTGCCCAGTGTGGAACAAGTAGATTCTCTTTTAAGGGATCAAGTCAAAATGGGTGCCTGTTCACCAAATTCACATTTTTAGATCAGCATGTGTTCAAAACATACAGAAGCAATTCATAAAATCATGCAACGACAGCAAGGAACTTCAGTAATTTGAAAAAACCAGTTTAAATATGATAGAAGACAGTGAGCTGGCTTTTTCAATTTTCTGAATGAATTAACTGTTAAATATTAGAAATAAAAATTATTTTTCAAATAATTGCATAAAAAAAGCTTTTATGTGTAATTAAAATGTATGTTCTTAAAATTTACAATTAAAATTACACGATGTCCCGTCACATATTTTGGAAATTGAAGAACGACGGAAAACTAAATATTCTTTCCTAAATCTTTGTTTCAAATGATCTCATACTTTCTGAAGATATTTATATCTTTTAACAATATTGATTTTTTCGATTTATTCTAAATCATGAACTTCAATTGTATTAACGTCCTGAAGGAACATGGAAGAACGAATTTTGAGCTCTGGTTCTTCCGACACATAGATTAATAGCCTATGTCTATAATGGATTCACATTCAGAGACTGAAGTCTGTAATTCCTCAGTGTCAGAGAAGAATGTCCAAGGTTCTTTTTCAGGAGATCTTTCAGAATTCCAATCAAGCATTCCCAGAATCTTCCCTACCAAGGGAAGGAGGGTGGGTTAAATTTCCAGCGAGTTTGGTTCACTTCAATTTTTTTTTAAATCTTTTTCCAGTCCAGTCTCTTCAAAGCGGTATTTAACCCGGTGAAATTGGAACCATTATCCGAATACATTACAGATATTCGTCCTCTCCGTGCGACAAATCGTGCGACAATAGCCTGGATCAAGGCATTTGTACCTAGAGAAGGTATCAGCTCCAAATGTACGGCTCTGAATATTGCACAGGAAAACGAGTCAATCCAAACCTCTAAAGAGAAGGTTTTAGATCTGGTCAACAAGGGGCCTATACCAGATACCTGTAAAATTAAAACAGCTGATATTCTAGTTCGGTCTTTCGGAGGGAAAAGTACCTCAAGATTTTTATTCTTTGTTTTTTACAGGTGGTGCAGTCACTGATCACACTGCGAATGGCTCTTTTCCCTTTTAAAATTCAAACTCTTTCACGCAGAATGATTAAGAGAGTGGATATCCCTGCATGTTTGTTCGCAATATGTTCTTGTTCAGTATATCGTTTTACTACCACATGCTTGGAAAACAGAATTATTGGAGAAATAAAATCTTGAGTTTCATATTCATTTGTTAATCTGGACTTCTGTAGTAAATAAACATCAAGATTTATCAAATTCTTCCGCGTTTCTTCATCACTGAAACATTCTTTTTGCACAGAACGGAAGAGTACCTTTTGTGCATTTAACAGTTCTTTTGTAAAAGAGTATTTTCTCAGATCTTTAGACTTTGGTTGAAAACGTAACACCCAAGTCTAAAACTCGGATCACCTTTGCGAATTTCGAAAACTTCCTTGCTAATAAAAGTGACATAATGTACTCGACCTCTGAGTTATTAGAAGAAATGACAGTGCGTCGTTTTTCTATTTTCACTTCCTCTTCATTGATATTCAATATTCACTAAGGCCACTGCTCTTTTCAGCCAAGGTGGTCCTTGCGTCCACATGGATATCTGAAGGTCGTTCGCATCCACATCCCCTCGATAGAAGATCAGCTGGGTTCTGATTACTTGGAATACGTTACCAATTTTCGGGATCTGTGAGTTTTCTGATTTCATTCCCTCAGTTATTGACCAATACTGACCAGGTTTCTTGCCGTGTAATCAATGTAAGAACTGTTGAAGAATCTGTCCAAACGAATGTTTCATATTAGTCAATTTTTAAAGCATTTTTCATAGGTTCGAAAAATCTAACCCTGATTATAGATGCCATTAGCTTTAGTCGTGGTATGGTGATTTTCTTCAGTTTCGTTATCCGTGACTTAGCCTGAAATAGCTGAAATTTTACTAGGCCATCAGGAGCTTCACTTCTTAAAAAGATGCAGGCTGAAAAGGCTAAACGACTTGCCTCTACAAAACTATGCATGCTCCAGCGGAACTCCATAGTGACACCTAACTATCTGGAAATCTTTATATTTTTCAAATGGTGCAGATGCTTGAACCACTTCAGAAATTTCACTTTTATTTCTTCATTTACTTCATCATCCCAATTTAGTTTCATTTTCCATGTAACTTGAAGTAAAAGCTTAGCTTGTACCATAGCAGGTGAAAGAAAGCCTATAGGATCATATATACGAATCATAAGTGAAAGGATTTTTCGCTTGGTTATTTCTTCCGTCTTGCCAAATTTCAAGGCTTGGGTATCGATTTATGATGTATCTGAATTTTTGTTCCATAGCAGTCCCAATACATATGACTTAGGCCCTGTAGAAAAACAAAGAGGAATAACAGTGCTTTCCCATCCCCTAAGATTAAACATCCCTTCTTTCATTATGTTTGTAGCGGATTCAGTAAAGGTGTTCAACTCTGAAGCTGTCTTTATACTTGTCACGCAATTATCAACATGCAAACTATCTCGTAGTTTTTTCAGTACTTCTTCAGAATATTTTTCTTTCCACGATTCTTTGGACAAATGATGGTCAATAACCGCCATCAGCAAAAATGGGCTACAGGTAATACCAAATACCACACGGGTGTGACAAAAAGTCTATATTCTACCATCACCGTCATACCAAAAAAATCGTAAAAAATCCAGATATCTTTCATTTAGAGATATATGTAGAAAAGCTCTTCTGATCTCTGAAAATCACACCAATTTCATATAACCGAAATCTTCCTAGAATATAAGGAATAGTTTCAATCAAATTCATTCTAGTCTCTAAGCAATCATTTAGAGATGGCTGATTAGGAAGTTTTGCCGAAGTGCCGAAAACAGGTCTGATTTTTCATGGAAGATAGTGAGGAAGTTTATTTAATAACTGGACGATGTGAGAGGTAATGAGCAAAAGGTAAGGACAACTCATCTTGAGGAACTTCTTCAATCACTCCTTCCTGCAGCCATTCATTAAACTTCATGATACTTTTCACGATACCCGATTTTCTCTAACTTTCTCGTAGTAGATTCGAGTCTTTTCAAAGGTAGGTCATAATTGTCAGGTAAGACTCCATGTTCAATTTTCCAAGGCATATTAACCTCGTATCTACCATTTCCTATTTGACGAACTGTTACTTGGAAATGAACCATAACAGATCTTCTCGAATCTTCTTTAGTTTTTTGTTCAACAG
>KK116692.1:71477-97754 GCA_000611955.2 Stegodyphus mimosarum | reverse complement strand
GGCAATATAAAAGACTAAAAAAAGTGAAGATTTTTCGATTTAAAAAAAATTAAAATACAAATTTTTTCAATTCAAAAATCCATACTGTTTCATTTCAGTCCTAACGAAACCTGTTGAGAACATTTTTTGCCTCAAAAAAATGTGAATAAAACTTTTCCTCCTTGGAAAAAAATGCACAATAAGTGAAGGTTTTTCTTCAGTAGAACAAGATTTTTCGCACAAAACTTTTTCTGCCAAAAAATTAAAAAAAACTGAAACTTTCTCAACCTAAATCAATGAGAAAAAAAAGTATATTTCTTTTTATTTTATTCTTATGATTCTTCTTTAACCTTCATATTTACATAAAAAGTTAGAATTATGTGTTCAGAATGAAATGGTTACAATTTTTCGCTTCCAGTTGTATTTCACATCTCACACATGCTCGAGTCAGAAAATAACTTAGAGCCGAACTAGAAAAGAATATGAGTATTCTCTCAAATTCTATGCATTTATTTTAAAACACTTACATGAACACTTTCATTTAAACGCTTAATACTGTTTTCATTACAACACAACTAAATTTTGAAGCTCAAGTCTTAAACGTAACTAATATCATCATATTTTCAAAAACATGGTTTCAGAAAAAATTTCTGTTTCGTAACATCTTGAACACTTAGAAATTATTACTCGTTTTTATGTTTTTTATGGCTGCAAGTCACGGAATTTTCGTGTAATTTCTTTAAGCTCTATATTTACATTGTATTTTATGTACTTCGAAGCACATTACATTGCCATTGTTAGTCGATTTAATAAATTTTTTTAATGTTTCGAAGATTCAGCTTCAGTGACATTACAATTTAAAATGAGAAATTTAGCAAAATAGTTTAAATATGTATTTCGTTATACGATTGGTTAATTTTCAAATCGTTGTTTATCTATAGCACTTGATTTCTAGTGAAGTATTGAAATAATTATTAATTTTTCATTTTTTCAAAGAATTTCGTAGCCACATATATTCAGTACAGAAAATTTTCCAGACTTCACCAAAATAGAAAATATTCAAAATTTTTCTAAAAATATATATATATGTTTCTTTACAATGTACATGAATGCTCACATTCAATTCTTTAATACATATTTTCCTATATCAGAAATTAAATTTGATAGAAAATTTTTAAATCATGTCATGTTACACAAATTTTACGTATTTGTGAGGTCGTTGTCTTTGCGCAAACGTTTCGAAACTGCGCTCTCAGTAGTCTTTTAGACACTTCGAAACTATTCTAACTTTGCTCTTGGTATATGCCAATGAATTCTCGATACTTTTTTGGTTTATATTCAGCTAATGAGTTATTTAGATACTTAGAATTATATTTGTAGATCATTTATGTTGACCACTGTGATAGATTTCTTGGATGTTTTTGAAAAATATACTTATTTTATTCGCGCGAATGAAACTGATGTTTTCTTAAAATTTTATTATTCAGAGTGTTAGTCAGCAGTGATAGAATGCCGGATTTGTTCTCATTTTTCAACATACATATGAACTTCCGTTATTCAAATGTTTCACGTAATTTCAATTTTTCCTATCAGCAATAACAAGACGAATGGAATAAATGCAGGTTATGCAGACATAATGTAAAAATTTAGAAGTAAAAGAAGTTCTTCAAATCTAGGAAATTCAGGGGAATATTTAATACTTTTCCAATTCGAAGCTTATTTTTGGAACGACATAGCATATAAATCGTAAATTCACTAAAGAGAGATATAATGAAGATCAAGTACTGTACAAAATTTGGACGGTAATTATATATAATTAATTGTATAGCAATTCTTCATGAAAATAGATTTTAGCTACGAAAACACACCGACAATACCTTAACTCTAAGTGGACATTTGACCTTCGCTCTTACGTAGAATTTACAATTCTACTAAAACTTTTGTAAGAGCGAAGATCAGGTGTATACTTTAAGTTTCAGTATACTGCTGGCGTGTTTCCTTCGCTGTTATCGGTTTTTATGAAGAACTGCTATACAATTAAATGTATAATTACCACCTAAATTTTGTAGAGTGCTTCATCTTCACTGTATCTCTTTTTAGTAAATTTATGATTTATATGCTATGTCGTTCCAAAAATAAGCTTCGAATTGGAAAAGTATTTACATATTCCACTGAATTTCCTAGATCTGAAGAACTTCTTTTACTTCCAAATTTTTACATTATGTCTGCATAGAAACATCGGAATAATTGCAGTTCATATGTATGTTGAAAAATGAGAACAAATCCAGCATTCTATCATAGCTGACTAATACTCTGAATAATAAAATTTTAAGAAAACATCAGTTTCATTCGCGCGAATAAAAGTAAGTATATTTTTAAAAAACATCTAAGAAATATATCACAGTTGTCAACATAAACGATCTACAAATATAATTTTAAGTATCTAAATAACTTATTAGCTGAATATAAATCAAAAACGTATCGAGAATTCATTGGCATATACCAATAGCAAAGTTAGAATAGTTTCGAAGTGTCTAAAAGACTACTGATAGCGCAGTTTCGAAAAGTTTGCGCAAAGACAACGACCTCACAAATATGTAAATTTTGTGTAACATGACATGATTTAAAAATTTTCTGTCGAAATTTTATTTCTGATATAGAAAACATGCATTAAAGAATTGAATGTGAGTATTCATGTACATGTTTGTAAAGAACCTATACATAGATTTTTAGGAAAATTTTGAATATTTTCTATTTTGGTAATAATAATGATTAAGTCTGGAAAATTTTCTGTACTGAATATATGTAGCTACAAAATTCTTTGGAAAAGCGGAAAGTTAATAATCATTTCCATACTTCACTAGAAATCAAGTGTTGTAGATAAACAACAATTTGAAAATTAACCACTTGTACAACGAAATACATATTTAAACTATTTTGCTAAATTTCTCATTTTAAATTGTAATGTTACTGAAGCTGAATCTTCGAAACATTCAACAAATTTATTAAATCAACTAGGAATGACTATGAAATGTGATTCGAAGTACATAAAATACAATATAAATATAGGGCATAAAGAAAATACACGAAAATTCCGTGACTTGCAGCCATAAAAAACATTAAAACGAGTAATAATTTCCAAGTGTTCAAGATGTTACAAAACAGAAATTTTTTCTGAAACCACGTTTCTGAAAATATGATGATATTAGTTACGTTTAAGACTTGAGCTTCAAAATTTAGATGTGATTTAATGAAAACAGTATTAAATGTTTAAATAAAAGTACTCATGTAAGTGTTTTAAAATAAATGCATAGAATTTCAGAGAATACTCATATGCTTTTCTAATTCCGCTCTAAGTTATTTTCTGACTCGAACATGTGTCAGATATGAAATACAACTGGAAACGAAAAATTGTAACCATTTCATTCCGAACACTTAATTCTAACCTTTTATGTAAATATGAAGGTTAAAGAAGAATCGTAGGATTAAAAAAAAAAGAAATATTCTCTTTCTTTTTCATTGATTTAGGTTGAGAAAGTTTCAGTTTATTATTATTATTATTATTATTATTTTTAGGCAGAAAAAGTTTTGTGCGAAAAATATTGTTCTACTGAAGGAAAACCTTCACTTAATTTTGCATTTTTTTTTTCAAGGCAGAAAAATTCTATTCACATTTTTGTAAGGCAAAAAACCTTGAAGTACCTTACATTGAATCAAACCATACTAATTATTGTCAAATTTTTCAGGATTGTAAATTTTGCATGGATGTCCACTTGGATAATAGTCAAAGTAATTAACAGTTGGATAAAGTGAACAAACATCAATATATATGTCTTTTTCAGTATTTTTCAATGCATATTTTAATTTTGTAGGTTCACACCTACCTCCTGAAAAAGCATCTCTGAAATTTAAAGGTTCTAAAATCTCTTTTCTATTCATTTTTCATATATGAATTTTTTTATCGTCTTGAAAATCACGTTCCCATATCACGAGTTCATACCCTGAATCCTTTATCATGTTTTTTATCTTTATCGTTTTTTCATATAAATCTTTCATACACACTTGTTTATGTTTGAGGGTCAGTCAAAAAGTTAGTTGCACTGCTTAAGAAAACAAAACAGGATAGAAATTTGACAATAACTTTATTTGTATCTTAAAGTTGCATTCAAAATCTACTTTTCAACGTAATTGCCTCCATTATTTAAGCATTTGTCTAGGCGTGGTACAAGTTTTTCGATGCCTTCTGCAAAGAAATCGCGTTCAATATCAGATAACCATTGTTGTTTCGGCATCCGAATGGTACCGTCTCTTTGAAAGTTCTTGCTTCAGGGGACCAAACACATGGAAGTCAGGAGGTGAAAGGTCTGGGCTATAAGGTGAGTGATTCCACACTTCCCACCTAAACTTTTTCAGAAGTTCGCACGTTTGTTTTGCTGCATGCGGTCTTGCATTGTCATGCAGGAGCACAATGCATTTCGACAGTTTACCTGGCCGTCGATTTTTAAGTGATTTCCGCAATCGTTTTAGTGTTTCACAATAAGAAGATGCATTAATTGTGGCACCTTCGGCATGAACTCTGTATGCACCACGCCTTCTCTATCGAAAAACAGCGTCATCATCACCTTTCCTGCAGATGGAACAGCTCGACACATTTTCGTGTCGGGGAACTGCAATGTTTCCATTCGAGCGAGCTGCGTTTCGTTTCAGGTGAGAAGTGGTAAATCCAAGTTTCATCTCCAGTCGCAATTTTGTCCAAGAACTCATTTCCTTCCGTTTGGTAACGTTGCAGAAATGCAAATGCACTTTCAAAACGCATTCCTTTACGTTCCTTCATCAATACACGTGGCACCCATCGAGCACAAACTTTACGAAATTCAAGTTGATCGGCGATAATTTTGTGCACACTTCCATGAGAAATATCTAGTTCATTTAAGATTTTGTTTATCGTGATGCGTCTGTTTGCAAGAATGCATTCATTCACGCGAGCAGCGATTTCCGAATTTGTTGCAGTTGCTGGTCTTCCCTCTCGCTCAGCGTCGTCAATATCTGTACGTCCATTCTCAAACATGTTGCACCATTTCGCGATAGCTTGGCGTGACATTGCATTTTCACCATACACTTCATGCAACTGCCCATAAATTTCAGTGCAGTTGCAGCTTTTTGCCCACAAAGAACGAATCACTGCACGCATTTCCAATGTGGACGCTATTTGCAGCCGTCGAGACATGTTTGAGACTGATAATCAGAAAAACTAAACTTGGCTCGTGGAAGCCGCTACGTCACGCGATACAAGTGCATGTCTGAAGTGCTGCCACAAAGTTTCATCAAAATAGCCTCTGACAGAAAATTTTTACGAAGGAGTACAACTAACTTTCTGACTGACCTACGTATATTTGCTTCACTTTCGGCAAAACATCTATTGCATCCATGCCAGTAACAATCATGAAATTGAAAGATCGTATTTTCATAAAATCCATCTACTTTAAGAATTTTATTATCTATAATCAGTTTTTTCTCTCCTCCATTGAGAGCATGTTGTATATTGATATTGTGTTTATGAGACAGATAATCTAACAGATCAATAGATTTTTTGCTATATTGATCATTTAAGATAACATCTTCATCTATGGCAATAATATCATTATTTAAGAATTTATCTCTAAAAGTAGCTATGCATACACCGGCTAATGTAACATATTTGAATGGATCAATATCTGCTATTTTTAAAAATATTTTTCTAAATTCTAAACATCCTTTTCTCAGGATATCTACATCAGACCTACAGTATTTTATAATTTCTTTTTGAAAATTAAAGACACCATCTTTTACAGAATTATACCATTTATCAAAGGATTCTCTCTATTTAAAAGTCATAGTATCATAACCATAATAGTATTTGTCCAGCTATTTTCCTATATAACTTTGATTTTTAGATATGTTAAATAAATGAGGAAAGTATCTTTTAACTAACTCTGTTAATCGAAATGTTTCAGGAAAATCTCTCAAAGGTTTGAGAGTAAAACCAATAGAATCTATAAATCTTATATTTCTCTGCTTTCATATATATGAATTTATTACCTTGATATATTGTAAATACCTTAATTTGATTTTTAAAGCAATATTTAGCTTAAAAACTAAAAATCAAAGCCATTCCCATAATGAGCTAATAAAGTATAACCATAATGTTTTGCATCAAATAACTATTTACAGTATTTCTTCATCATTTTTAAACATATTTTCTTCTCCATCAAAATCAGGATTCACTGCTAAATTAACTTCATGAGTACCTGTTTCTTGACTGGTTTCAAATCAATATAATTTGTTGTAAATCCTGCTTTTTTTACATTTATCACACTTTTTTTAATCGAATTTTTTACACCTATTTACACAATAAATTCCATCAGTAGACTTATTTCACACCATTTTTCAATACTAACATGTTTAATACAATTCTTTTCACACAAAACTTCTTAAGAGTCTACTCTTTTCATATAGCATTTATGTCCCTTTGCAGCCCAATCATTACAATTTTTACATAAAATTTCACCACATTGTTTAAGATTTCTTTGTTCTGTAGGAAAACACATATTACATTTTAAGCATTTCCATAGTCTTTCACAGACATTCTCTTTTTTACGATTTTGAAAACATTTTTCACCTTTAAATAGGATCTAAAATAATCATTACAATATGTTTCTTCACCTTCACAATGACTATCTGTTACATTTTAGAGGACATTTGTGTTTATCTTTCTTCTGATAACTCACTTTACAATAATGACAATAGTTTTGTATTACTAAAAAAACCTGTAACAGTGGTAATAACATCAAAGTGATTTCTGCTTTTATAAATATATATACATGTAGGATTATATTGTCCATTGTGTAATTTTTTATAAAAATTTTCTCTGCGAAATATAGTAATTTGAATATCTATAAATTCTTCAAACTGTTTAACATGTTCTAAATTACATACTTCTAAAGGAATATTACACATTTCATATAGTTTGACAGCTAATGCTTTTC
Organism: Stegodyphus mimosarum; assembly: GCA_000611955.2. NCBI lineage: Eukaryota > Metazoa > Arthropoda > Arachnida > Araneae > Eresidae > Stegodyphus > Stegodyphus mimosarum. The sequence goes on along the minus strand of KK116692.1, from coordinate 90,750 downwards.
TTTTTGTAATAATCTTCCTTTTTTAATACATATGACATCATGTTTGGTTAATTTGTTATAATTCAATTTTTCACATATGGGATCAGGATTTTGAATACTTAGAACTGTTACTATAGATCTAGCTAAACAAATATCATCTAGCAAATACTTCTTTTCTTGGATATATCATTCGATATTTTAAAATATTTGCCACCTTCTGGCAATTCAGTAACTGTAAATTCATATACACATTCAGTTATTCCAATTCTTTATATTCAATTTTATGGTTTAAAACATCTATACATATTTCAAATGCATCATTGGTGGACATCATTTGAGGATGAAAAGGTTGATTGAGTTCAAGACTATTGATAACAATTTCTACAATTGCCCTTTATTTTTCCGATAACCTGCCTAAATAAATCTTTTACTATATTATAATATTGTATAAGTTTTTAATCTTTTAATGCTAGTACTCTATAACTCTTTTTATAACATTATATTTTTTTGATAAATTTATGAAAAATATAAATTTTTATATTCTTCTAAATCTTTTTTAGGACTCCTAGGTTCGAATTCATTAACATCTTTATTAAATTTCAAACTGTGCGAATCTAATATTTTTTAAATTTTACTTCTTTTTTTAAGATATTTGATAAATTGTTTCTGCTTTCTATCAACTTATAATCCATATGGGTTAAATATACCACTTAAATCAATAGGACATGATTCAGACAGCGAAGATTTTTGTGTAAAATCTTTATTTTATTATCATACTTTAAATTAAAAAAGTCAAATAGTTTCTTAATTTTATTACGTTTTTTAGGTTTCTGAATAAATTCCTTCTTTTCTTTTTATTTGCATAATCTATTGCATCTAAATTTAGTAAATCTATTAAAACATGTTTATATTCTCCTGTTTTTCTCATATATTTAATCAATAATTTAATTAAATCATCCTTTTCATAACCTTTCGGCTGTTTTATATTTAATTGTTTCGAAGCAGATCGCATATCATTTCTTTTCATAATTATTTATTAGAAAACCATTTTTAAAAAGGGATTTCATTACATGTGACACATGCTGCCATCTACCGTCGAAATTTAGAAACTAAATAAAATATATTGACTTCCTTAATATTATATTTCATTTTAATATTATCTTACTTTTCTAGAACACATTTCTCATTACAGTTACTTGTTTTTTGTGTAAATAAAGCTAATACATTTTGAGTTGATTTACCTTTATTTCTTTCTCTTATATATTTCATACAAAATAATCCACATTTTACAGATGATGCTTTTTGTAAAAAGCTATCATTATGACCAAGATGCGATTTTATTCGATTTAATAACAAAAGTTTTAATAATTTTAGGAATATATTCTTTTTTTAATTTCATATTGTTGTACATATATTCACCAAATGCATCAAAATATTCAATAAATTGGTATTTTGTGTCATTATAATAGCAAACCCAGTGGGTAACCCGGCCCCAGTCCAGTTGACTTAGCTAGATTGATGATTCCATTTTCGAATTATTTAATTTTTTCAGGTTATGAATCTGATGTATAAACCCAACTAAATCCTTTTTTCATATTTTCATAAATCATATTACCTGATATTCCTGCTTCAGTTAATTTCAAACCAGATCTATAATTTATCAAATTTTTTTAGATCTCCAAGCTCCAACACCAGTTGCAGCTCCTAATCCTAAAGATGTTAAAATAGGTATTAAAAAAGGCAGAAAACCACAGAAAACATCAGGTTGTTCTTTCTTAAATTTATCTAAGATACTGAAGAATGCCAATAATCCACCATTTTGTTCTTAAGCTGATTTTTAAATTTTTGTATATGAACCAGATCCAAATTTAAATGTTTTTAATATTTCAAGTAGATTAGGCACAATTACATATTTCATAAGTTCATTTAAAATTGGTTGTTTAATTTGCTTTAAAATATTAAATAATAATGAACCACCACCTTCAGATTTTTTGGTTGACTTAAGTTGTGTTTTACTTAAAGTAATTCTTTTTCCATTATTAAGTTGGTTAATTTGCGTTTTTGTTAAATATAAATCATAATTTCCAATTTTATAGTTATGTATGTGTAACGTTATTTCTTTTTCTGCGGATATAGCAGATTTCAGTTTATTAATCTGTCCATCACTCAAATGTACTTTCTTTTTTATATAATTGTTCATTTATTACAAGCGAAAAAAGGCTGACATGACAAACTGATTAAAATATTGTCTTATATCTCCTTCTGACATAGTACCATTTTTAATAACATGATTAGCAATAAAACTATTTGATTAAATATTTTCTTAGGTATTGAACCATTAGGTGGTATTTTATCTGTTAAATTTGATAAAATACCTAAATTATCAAAACCTTTTCCCATCATTTTCTCTTTAGAGTTTATCCATTCAAGAACTTTATATAATTGATTCTCGTACAAATCCAAGTGATCGGAAATGTATTCACTAGTCCTTTTTTTTTCTCTTTATGTTTTTCTTTGATAAATAGGTCTTTTGTTCTTGTAATAGCAGAACCAGATGATGCTTTTGCACAAGATTTTTCTTTTTTCATAAATTTTACTTGGTTTATCATATCTTCCAATGTTTCTTTATTTTCATTTAAAAGTTCATTAGGTAATTTGAATCCCATATCTTTAATAAGGTTTTTATAAAAACCAGTATCAATAAAAGAATCGACTACATCACGTCCTTTAAGTTTAGTTTGTACACCTGTTGCAGATTTTTCTTTAAATAATTTTTCTAAATCATATTCAATTTCAAGTCTTGATGGCTGTAAAGGAGAAAATTATATATTTTAAAAAACATCTTGAATATTTTTTACTACTTCTTTATTAAATTTTTCATATTTTTCTATTTCTTTAGTAACAGTCTATGAAATTCTTCCAATGTTTTTTGAATTCCTAATTTTTCTCTTAATTGATTATCTCTATTTTTTCTAATTTGATTATCTAATCTTATTTTAAGTTTAATTCATCTTAAGATTTTTTTTTTCATGTTCTCTTTCTAAATGATTCAAATCCATTTATTAGAAATAATTTTACTCAAATTCAAAATAATTCTACTGATGGCTCCATCTATTCTGAAGTAAACAATGATTTTTTTCAAAGCAATTTTCACTTTCAGCAATTGTAATAAATTTATATTTAACATTATTATTTTTAAAAATTTGTCAATTTCTATCTTCATCCATTATGCTCATTTAATTCTTGCAATACCTCTATTGGAATTATTAACGTTGTAAAAGATTAGTTTATAAAATTTATGCACAATTTTAATGCCAGGTCTATGCATATTTATAAATGTATCAATAACTTTTGTAGAATGATTATTGATTTGCATACCTTCAATTATACTACAATGAACATAAATATCATCAGATAAGTATGCAGTGTCTTCATAAAGGGAGCCCACTTGCCATCTTTCTTCATATATTTTTGGTTCAAATCCTAAAACTTCACGAAATTTACTTTCAGTTAGATCAATTTTATAATGTTTTTCTAATTTAATACTAAATTTATTTTCTTCTTCTGTTTTTTCTATTTGAATAGGAGATACATAATTTATTATTTTCATAAAAATCACTTATATTATCCCAAGACACTTCCATACTAAATTCTTGTAAAGCAATTTTTGAAAAATGAAGAGGTTCTGCAAATTCTTCAGTAAAATCTTGTGAATTCTCTCTTCTTTTTAAAACTAATGGTTTCATTTATGTAGTTAATAAATTTTGGTGGTCATAATAAAATATATGTTTTTTTTTCATTTCTAATAAACGGTATGTAAAAAAAATATTTATATTTTTAAAGAAATAAATGGAAAAGTTATTATAGGAGTCATTACAGGTGGTTATCTTGTTGGATGGTTACAAGATAAATTAAAACCTCCTGAAAGGCATTTACGAGGATATCAATATTGTGGACCTTTTACAAAATTAGAAAAGAGATCAAAACGTGGTGATCCTGGAATAAATAGAGTTGATAAAGCATGTAAAAAACATGATATTGCTTATAGTAAAACAAAAGATACAAAAGACAGACATGAAGCTGATCAAGAATTAATAAATTATTTAAATAATATAACCGATCCAACATTTCGAGAAAGAATAGACAGAGAAATCATTAAACCTATTATTAATACTAAAATGAAATTTTGATTAGGAATAAATAAGACCTATTGTGTTAAATGTAAAAAGAAAACAGATACTAAAAATAATCATGGAATAACTGGTAAAAATGGAAGATTAATGGGGAAAGGAAACTGTATAAAATGTGAAAGTAAAAAGAGTGTTTTTTTAGGAAAAAAGAACTAAGTTCAACATATAATCCAGAAACAGGTTATTGTGGAATTAATGAATTGAAAAGAAAACAGGATGTTCTAAAAAAGATACTGAAGAATTTTTGCATACACAAGATGAATATGCTTGAAACAAGCCTGTTATTCATAAATTTAAAAGAAGAGTTTATGTGGTAAGAGTAATAATCAATTTGATGCTGATTTATTACTTCTTAAAAATTATAGTAAATATAATTATGGAACTAATTATTTATTAACAGTTATAGATGCATTTAGTAAATATGCTTGGATTTTTCCTATAAAAAGAAAAATATATGAAGTAGTAAAAGGCTTTAAACAAGTTTTTAAAGAAAGAGTACCAAAATTTATATTAAGAGATGAGGGCACTGAATTTACAGGAAAAAACCTACTCAAAAGCTATTTAAAGATTATAATATAAAATGGTTTACAACTAAAAAATAAAGAAATCAACCCTACTATAACAGAGAGTTTTAATAAAACTATCAGGGAAAAAATTATGAAATATATGTATGCAAATAACACTAAAAGATATATTGATGTATTACCTAAATTACTTTAAAATTATAACAATTCATATCATAGATCTATAAAAATGACTCCTACCGAGGCTATTAAGCCTGAAAATGCAATAAAAGTTTATTATAATTTGTATATTGGTCCCAAATCTTTTAAAAAAACCTAAATATAAAATAAGAGATCATGTCAGAATATCGAAATTTAAAACACTTTTTTCTAAAGGTCCAACTTTTACAGAAAGGATTTTTATTATATCAGATATTATAGAACCAAAAATATCTCCATATGTATAGTTATAGAATAAAAGACTAAAATGATGAAAAAATTGAAGAAATATTTTATGAAAATGAAAGGGTAAAATATAAAAAAAAAGATGATGTATACAAGGTTGAAAAAATATTACAAAAGAAAGGAAATTAAAATATTAAATAAGAAAGAAAATATTTAGTAAAATGGCTAGGATATCCAGATAAATTTAACAGTTAGATAAATAAACAAGATCTTTTCTCCCTAAATAAATAAATGAATATAGATTACATAGAAGTAAAAAAATAAAAGAAAAATTAAATTAACTGATGATAATAAATTGATTAATGATGCTACATGTATTAAATCGAATAAAATACTCTCTAAAACAAAAGGATCAGAATTTAAAAAATTACTGAAGTTTCTTACTTAATAAATGGAAAACTATCATGACTTAACAAATAACTTTTATCATTATGATGATAATATAGAGAGCAAAGAATTGATGGTATTATAAAAAAAAACAAATGTAGATTATAATAAAGTTAGTAAATATGAATTTTTTATCCAAAACAAAGAAACAAAGAGTTTTACTTTCAGATATTCAAACAAAATGGAAAATTCTAAAGAATAACGGCAATTCTATATGTAACGATAATGTTACAGCAAATTGTGGATTAGGTTTATTTACTGATGAAAAACTGACAATAGGTGACCAAGTCATTGAACGTACTAGTGATTATTTTCTTATTATACAAATTATAAGACTTGGTGATTAGACACCTGATTATACAACAACACAACTGATGTGTTTTTATTATTATTATTATTATTTTAATACAAGTGATAATCCTAATCGAGTACAATATATCATAAAAGATGATGGATCCATAACAGCTCAAACATCTATGACTGAAATAACTAACAAATTAAAAGTTGAAGAAAATTAAAACTATAACAGAGGATTTGATAAAAGATGGAAAATGACAAAAGACAGCCAATCTGTTACAATGTGGTTACCTTTAGATCAAATTTTTGATTTTAAAAAATATTCCAGGAAAGTAATAACAGGTTTTCAAATAAAAATAGAATTTTAAAGAGAACAAAATAAAGAACATATGATATATACGGATGCTGCAGATCCTAAATATAAAATAGAAATTGAAGATTTATCTCTCATTTTAGTTCATGTTAAGTTTAAAAACAAATCAGAAACATTATATAGAGAATTACTATTAGCTAATAAATAGATATTCATTAGAATCAATATGACATTCATAAATCAAATATAATTGAAAATGCTCAATTTGGATCATATCCTATAAACGCTACATCGAATGAAGTTTTAACATTATTTGTTATTCCACAATATTTAGACAGAGATGGAAATTGTAAAAAAAAAATAATAATAACATGATATTTGATCAGTTAGCTATGGAAGAGTGCTGGGTTACAATAAATGGAAAAGTCATACCATCTGAACAATATAATATGAATTTTTCTAATATACAATGGAATAAACCATATGAAGTTTTTCTAGAAATTACAAAGAATAGCAACAAAGAAACAGGATGTATGATAGATTATTTATCATATGGTAAATTATATCCCATTATTCCTTTAGATCTGTCACATCATGAAAATTACACATCTGTAGCAAAAATTTAACATTAAACTTTCATTATAGATTAAAACATGGAACTGCAAAAAACTGTGTATTTTATTTTATTTTTGAAAAAAAAAAGCAAATCAATTAAATACGAAAAAACAAAAAATTATATATTTGATAGTCTAACATTACATTATTAGTCCTAATAAATTATTGCTGATTATCAGCCTTCTGATGATGAAATAAAAATTGCCCCCTCCCAGGTCCACCCAGAGAAGGTTTTAAATTAAACTGATGATGGAAATTATGATATGGAAAATAAAGATTTGAAAAATTATAAAAATCCTATAGATGATCAAGATGTTAGTGCATAAATATATGTTTTGAACGTACTGGCAAATTTAAGAGAAATCATTTAAGAGAAATCATCAATACATATAATACCGATGACAGATTTTTAAATTGTGTTAATGAAACAGCAGAAAAAATACGATTATTTGATAAAAGTCTTAGAAAAGAAATGGCTATTTATTTATGTTCAAAAGATAGTCATGTATTTGATGCTAAAGATAAAACAATAGGTAATGTTAAATATTCTTTAGATGAAAAAAATGTAGTTAATAAAAGATATTTAAAAAATAATGCAATAACATTAATGTCAAAATAGAAATATGATGCAAATAAAATTATAGCAAATGTAGCTAATCCAATTAATGAAATAGATGCCGTTAATAAAAAATATATAGATAAAGTTATATTTGTTTTATCTGAAAATAAAATAGATAACCTTCATAATATAAAGGTTAAAAGTTATTTTACTGAAAATTTAAAACTTAAAATAGATATGACCATGGTTATGACTTTTTTTTATAGAAGCTAGTAATTTTGAAAAATTACATGTAATACTTGAAATGATGGTAAAAGGACAGAGTCCAAAGAATGTATAATAGAATCTATGGAAGAAGGTCGATTTTTATTTTCTTATAGTCAGTCAACTGTTTTAAGAGGAAAAAAAAAAGATGATAAATTAAGAATACATATAGATAATGTATTGATACTGAATTTTAAAATATTTTTTTACAAATAGAAATTATGTGAATAAATAAATGATAAAAATTAAAGATTATACAGAACCGGAATAATTACCTAATGCTAATCAACATCCATTCTTTTGAAGAAACGAAAGGTTTAAGATTAAATTTTGATGCATTATATATATGTACAAAACATACAAATAAACTCAAATACTCTAAATTACAAGAAGCATATAGTTTCTTTGAAGATATTGAAAGAGATGATATTCTTAAAATTATTAAATCTATGAAATTAAATAAAAAGAAAATATTAGATTTGTATGCAAAAATATAAAAAAAATTATTTTCTTCAGATTTAAATGGATTTATAACTGTAGATGATTTAGATTCTTCATTCAAAAATCTTGTTGTATATGACGAATGTGTAACAGAAAAAAATCAAAAAGATATTGAAGATATGTTTATTACAGTAAAAAAGAAAAATGCCTCTATTCTTTATATATCACACAACTTTATTTTGTAATTATTTTATATTTTTTAATTGTAAATATTTTATATTTTTAATACAGAATCTAAAAAAATTCAATAAATAATAACAGACATTGATGGTTATATTTCAAAAAAAGAAGTAAAAAAATATATTTCCAGACAGTTTCTTCATGCTCGATTTAAAAAATGAGATATCGAATAAATTTTCAACCTATATAAATATGGAAGAATATTTAGGAAAAAGAATATATATTTACAGAAAAAGTTACAAAGATTAACATACCATTAGCAATCAGTATATTTATTTTAAGCCCTTCGAGTTTATCAGCTTTTGCTTTTATACCTCCTGCTGCTTTAAGTGCTGGAATTGTTGAAGGTCATTGAGAAAAGTTTAAATATTATGCAAAGCAAAGAAGAATACAAACAATATTATACTTTCTATAAACAGTTATTAAATTTACTGAAAGCTAAATCAATTACTGAAGAGGAAGTTTATTTATGAGAACAAGATTTTATAAATACTTTAAAATATTTTACTGTTGAAAAATATGTAAAACAAATACAATTAAATGGATATAAATATATTTCCAAAGCATTTTCATCCTAATAATTGGCTGGAAACTGGGGTGAAGTTGCTAAAAACATAATTTTAAACGAAGATTTAATTAGAAATTTTCAATATGCTACTGATTGGGAATTCAAAATATCAAAAATTATCTGAATCTTTCACCAGTGAATAAATATATAATGATAAAGTAGAAAATTATCTGAAAAATTCATTTTAGATAATGAAGATAAAATAAATTGGGATAACATATCATAATATCAAACTTTAAGTGAAAACTTTATTTTACAAAATTTTAGAAAATTAAATATGAAATCAATTCCTAGATATCAAAAATTATCTGAAAATACTATTGAAGAATTGAAAGATGTAGTCGATTGGGATGAAATGTTGAAATATCAAGATCTGAATGAAAACTTTTTAAATGAACATGAAGATAAAGTTGATTGGTCTAAACCTGAATTTTATAAACAATTCTGAAAATTTTATTAAAAGACAATGAAAGAATTCATATTAAATTATTAGCACATATATGTGATACTCTTAATAAAAATTATAATTAATTTCTATAACCTCAAAATTTGGGGAGCAAGAAGCATTTAATAAAACAATTCTAAAATAAATGGATGAATTCAACAGACTCAGATCTTTTCCAAAAAGACCAAAATCAGAAGATTTAGATCCTGGAAATTATCATCTGATCTCATTCAGAAAAATTCAAACAAAATTTGGAGATTCTGTCAATGTTAAATTAGATGTGAATAATGAATATAAAGAGTTTTTCTTGCAAGAAAACATGGAGAACTTTCTGATTAAACCACAAATTAAATTAATAATGGAAACTACGTATAATGCTATAAAGGAATGAGAAATGGACAATATGTATATAAATTAAAAGAATAATTTTATATATAGTTTTTTGGGGGGTGGAAAACATTACCCCACCTACATTTTTATTTCTTAATTTTTTATACTTTAATTAAATTTACGGGTGATGAAAAATCTGTATATCATTTTTAATCAAAAATCACTTTTTTGGTATCATTTGATTTTTTCTCAAATTATGGGGTGTGCAAAAAAAGTAAAGACACTTGCTTTTATTACTATTTTTATTCCTTTTTGTCCTTTTTTCAAGTCTTTTATTAAAATACTCAAAACTCTTTTTTTATTAAAATTAAAGAAAATTTGGTACCAAATTTTTGGACATCACAAAAATGATAGAAGTGATTTAAAAATGCTGTATTTTTCACTAACCACAGAAAAGCACCATGTTTCTATGAAAATATAGGCTATTTGTTGCATTTTGATATAAACAAATACTAAAGATGTCCAAAAAACATGTTCCTACAGCCAGGTACATATGCTGCTTATATATATATAACGTCCCGAATTTTGAACTTCGAAATCTGGTCATCTTAGTTCAAAGGAATGCTCTGGAGCCAAATTTTGCTTAGACACCCATCATGGATCAGAATGAGGTAATTTTTCAAAGTTTATCTCAGTTTTTTTTAAGTTGGAGAAATCTTTATAAAATCATAAAAAATAAAATCTGAAAGCTTTCAGATTTTACATTATGCCCAAAGGGGCTTTTTTGAACATTTTGTGTTCTACCTTTATTTATTAAATATCATGTTCTTCGCACTCCAACCATAAAATTGAATTCAACAGCAATATTGCATGAGCATGCCTTTATTTACTTGATTGTATCGGGAGTTCTACAATCTCGCACATTGGAGATAAAAAATATTTTTTCGTACAGTATTGCCATTGCTTGCTTTGAAATCTTTCAGTTCGTTAATCAAAAATTCGTTAAAGTGTTACAAAATATTAAATCAATAATAAAAGAAATTTCAAATTCGGGCTTCAAGATGCCCATATTCAGTGGATGATTAAATTATACAAAATTTGATGGCTCTAGGTAGCATCGTTTTATCACAATGAGAGAAACATATATACATTGATGCAGATTCTTCATTATTTAATTTCTTCAAATATAACACAGGGATCTTATATTTGGTGGCAACAATCGGAAAAATGAGCCAACGCAAAATGGAAAAACGAAATTAATAGCTCTTCTGGACTAACGCCCTTAAATTTTGATGTTACTCCTGCACTTTTTTTAAATATCGTTGGGTTGTTTTTAGATTATTTGGCTTAAGAGAATTAATAGTTAAGGGGAAAAAAGACTGATTATTCGTTGTTGAGACACATGATACTTTGACTGAATAATTTGGCTATCCATTGAGACTAAAAACATGAAAGTAAAAAGATAAGGAATTCATTTTAAACCCATAAAATATTTAATGAACTAAAAGAGAAAATGTTATTTATCATACACTTTAATAGGAAAAAGATATTAAATAATTCTCTTCACAAAATTCCTCTACATAACACCAACCACAAAAATAAGGGCATGTAAATAACGAAATCTAATAATCGAATTGCACTTTCAAAAGCATAAGCCTTTATAAATTTATAAAGTGCACTCCACACTTCTGATTTTCATGATATAAAATTGTAAATGTATTTCGTAAAGAGAATTATTTAATCTCTTCTTCTCATTAAACTATATGATGAATTATTTTCTTCTTTTAGATCATTATTTTATGATTTTAAGAAAAGCTTTCATTTCCCCCCTCCCTGGAATTACTTTTGCACCTACATTTAAGTATGTGCAGCTTAGATGAAAGACTACTGTTTCATCAGAGATGGTAAATTTACTGAAGGAAATTTATACTATTGAGAAACGCCCATCTGCTGTAGGATAGCTTTTCCAGCAAAGTGTTGTCACGGTTGCCAGATTTGGAGCGAAATTGCCCATTTGGCAATGAAATTGGTGATGTGCCATAAACGGCGGAAAAACATTCTAGAATGAATTCTAACTGGTTTTCCCCTGAATGTTCTCAAATGCAGGTCAAAAGCTATATATACCCTGCCTGTATGAGAGTAGGAAAATATGTTGAGTTCAGTAGTAGTGCGTTGAGTTCAAAGATTAGCTTGAGAGTGTTAGATTCGAGTCGGGAACTGTACTTTAGTGATTTGCCGTAAAGTTGTCTTCACAGTTATATCCTGAAGGCTGCGTTGCTCATTGTTTCAGCATGTTTGTTAGTTTTTCAACGACTGTAACACTACTTTGGTACTGTCCTGTGTAATTCTGACGAAAAAATTTTGTTTTGATTCTTCACCAAGTGTTGTCATTAATCACTCCAAATCCAAGAACCCGTAAAACGCAACATACACCTTCATAAATGCAGTGAATCGCACAATGTAGCAAGACAAACCACCTCATCTAGCCTTCTCCATACAAATAGAACCATTCTACCACTAAATCAAGATGCAGTTAATTTTGTTCACAATGTGAATGGGACAAGTTGGAAAAAAACGATTTTCACAACCAGTCGAATCTGCCCTTGTTGGAAGGAGCTTGTATTGCATCATGCAATTTCAAAAGTAGCATTTAAGAATGTTATCATGAATCTGAAGCTGCAGAAATACATTGAAATTCAATTTGTTCCTTGAAACTGTGAAAGTTATTAAAGTCATGACATCTGATACACTAAAAATGTAAATTTTCTTTGCAAAATTTTATGAAGATCTTTGCTATAGAACTACTGTATAAAACTTAACAAATCCATGATACAATAATTACACATAATTGCTTCTGTAGACTATTTTATAATTCTAACTTAAAATGTCAGTTTAATTTTTACCTGTTCAATGGGTACAGTCTACAGGTAAAATTAATTGAAATATCAGGCAAGCGCAAAAGTTCTACCCGTTTTTCGATATGCAAATTTACAATGGAATTGACGTCACACATGACACTGTAATGACGAAAATCATCAGCAAATCAAACGTGTGTCTCACATAGTTAATCATCTCAATAAAAATCTCAGGTGTAACATGGAAAGCGAGAAGGAGCATATAAGATACTGTTTGTTATATGAGTTCGATAAAAAAGAATACAGCAGCCGCAATGTTTGTCAAGTTTATGGGGGCGATGCAGTAGACGAAAGCTTACGTCGTCGATGGTTTCGTAAATTTAGGGAAGGAGACAGAAGCTGCCAAGATCAGACTAGCAGTGGACAGCCATCACACGTTTGAGAAGACGACACTGACCAAGCCATAAGGAACAACCCGAACCCAACCATGCAAGAACTAGCAGAGACCTTCAACGTACATCAAACAATGGTCGAGAGACGGCTGGCTAAGTTTGGTTTCATGAGAAAGTTGAATCGTTGGGTTCCACATAACCTGACAGCTAATCAACGGGATGACCGAATCACCATCTGTGTTTGCTTGCTTTCCTGGTACAAAAACAACCCAGTCTTGAAGCAAATTGTGACAGGTGATGAGCAGTGGGATATGTACCGCAACATAACACATCGTAAGAGTGTGTGTGTCACCCTTCTGATCCGCCTGTATAGAATTCAAAAGCTGAGCTTCATCTCAAGAAGGTGCTATTGAGTGTGTGCTGGGATGTGCAGGAAATAATTCACTGGCATGTCCTGCCACTCAACCAAACCATCATTGCTGCCTTCTACCTGTCTACAGTTAGACAGGCTGCATTCAAATTTGGTAGCAAAGCAGCCAGATCTCATCAATTGTCGCGGTGTTATCCTTCATCATGATAATGCCAGAGCACGTGCTGCTATCATCACTCACCAAAAGCCTCGATTTTACCCCATCCTCCTTACTTGGCACCAACTGACTATCACCTATTTCATGTGTTGAACAATTCCTTCAGTCAGAAAATCTTTGATGATCTTATGCTGTGAAAACTGCCATCCAAGACTTTTTTAACTCGAAACCACCGGAATTTTACTGCTGTAGGATTCATCTCCTACCAGAAAGATGGCAAGAGGTCATAGATAACAATGGGGATTATGTACAATAGGTATTGTTCATTTTGCATTTATTTACACTTCTTTATGGGTAATGAAAATGGGTAGAACTTTTGCGCTTACCCAATAGTAGATTTATTACATTTCTCATTTCATATTGACAAAAGTAATATTATTTCTCTTGGCTCTCAACTGGATTGCTTTAAATGGATACTCATAATTAGGAAATTCAATGAGCATTATCTCTACAAATAGTTAATAATTATATTAAGGAGAATAAATTTTTCTATTTGTTCCACCTTTTCATTCCAAAATTAACATATCATTTTCAAAGTAAAATTGAGAAAGTCCTCTTTCTAAAAATGTGCTAAAATTCTATTGCATTATTTAAAATGTTCTCCTCACAAGACTTAAGAATTACAACTTGAATTTACTATATAACATATACTTATCAGATCAGTTTTTTAAATTAAGACTTTTTTCCTTCATAAGCTACCAAAAACACTGGTGACTTACTGCTAATTCAAGATCAAAGTTTTGGCCACCCTTGTTCTAGAGCAGCAGTCGGCAAACTTCAACCTGCAGGATATTGTTATTTTATGTGAGAAATAAATTAAATTATGAGCTGTTATGCAACAGCTGAAAGTTGACTTGAAAAGTTGTAAATATTGACTGCGAATGACACTACTGTCATATTCTTTCATTTGTCATTGTTTTTAACAAATCATTCATTGTTTCATTTGAGTTATTTGTCATTGTTTTTAAGAGCTCTTGTGAATGTTGGTGCATTGCACGAGTGTGTTGACACTTTTGCTATAGCGATGTGTGTCTTACTGCCTTTCCAGGTACTCGGAGATAATTCTTTTTTTTAATTTTATTTTATTCATTACCTTCAGTTACCCTATCATTCTCAAAATCAATTAAGAAGAGAAAAGCAGACTTCAAATGTTGCGCTTTTGAAGCTAAATGAAGTGGCAGTTATTTGTCATAGAATTTAAATGATTAAGTTTTAATAGCTGAGTAAAAAGAGTACAATATACTACGCCATTACCAAACTAAGCATGCCTCACAGTATTCATACCACAGAAAATTAATGACCATTAAAATTGGAAATTTAAAACAGAACAATTCATCACCACGTAATTTCTTCAAAGCATCAATTTGCTTGTGGTATCAAAGAAATGTGGCCAGAAAAAGATTGGTTTTGATCTGTCAGTCTTTCGGTGAAAACAACTTAGAAGATTAAAGGACATCAGGAGCCATATCAAACGTCAATGATAAAACACAAGAGAAAAAAAATTTCAGGTGGATTTTAATGGCTCTTGAAGAGCTGACAGATATTGCCAATACTGCCCAACTGCTAGTATTTATTTGAAGAGTCAATACCAAATCTCAGGTCATTGAAGAATTAGCTTCTATAAATAAGTCTGCGTGGAACAACAATGGATGAAGATATCTTCAAGGAAATGGAGAAAACGCAAACACAATACAATTTGCAATGGAATCAGTTAAAGCACTGATGGTGGAAATGTGATGTGATATAGCTGATAATAAGATGTGATAATATATGATAAGATAAAATATATATATAAAATAAGATGCGACAAATGATGGGAAAAATAACAAACCATGAAACAATTAGCTGGACAAATTTTTATGGCTTGCAAAGATGTTAAATGTTTAAAACCTGAACAAAGGATATCTGGACTTAGTAGTGCTTAAGAATGCGAAAAAACATTTTGGAAAATGAGGTACACAAATTCGAAACTGAGATCATTATTAACAGATGACCGTTTGCAAACAACTTGAATGGTAACAAACATTAATTTTGAACTCCAGTATGATGAAACATTATCTCAGAAAAAAGTTATATTCTTTGCATTAGGAATTTTAATCTAATTAATAATATTTTTTATATAAATGTAAATCTTTTTCTTTTCAGCCCAAAGGAGCATTAGTTCAGAAGGGCTATTAGTCTCGAAACAGCATTTTGCATTGGTTCACTATAAATGATGTAGCACTTCTTAAATTGTTGCCACCAAATATTATTGCCCTGTATTATATTTAAAGAAATTAAAATAATGAAGAATTTGCATGAATGTGTTTATGTTTCTCGCATTGTGATAAAACAATGGTACCTAGAGCCATCAAAATTTGAATAACATAATACTCCTTCGAATATGGGCATCTGGAAGCCCAAATTTGGAATTTCTTTTATTAACAATTTCATATTTTGTTACACTTTAACAAATTTTTAATTAACAAACTCAACAATTTCAGAGTGAGCAATGGCAACACTGTACAGAAATACCAAATCTATTATATTTTGTTACACTTTAACAAATTTTTAATTAACAAACTCAACAATTTCAAAGTGAGCAAAGGCAACACTGTACAGAAAAAATCATTTTTATCTCCAGCGTGTGAGATTCTAAAGATATGCCATTTTTAAATATTTTGTGATATTGCTGCTGAATTGAATTTTGTGTGGTTAAGTTCGAAGAACATGATATTTAATAAATAAAGGTAACACCCAAAATGTTATTAAACGTCCCTTTGAATGCATTATAAAATCTGAAAACTTTTAGCTTTTTTATAAGTTAGTAAAAGCTGTAAAAATATTATGTAAATGTTGTAATAAATGACATCATTAAAAAAAAACTTTTTTAGAAAATCACCCATTCATATCTTCATATTTGCTACATGGCCTGCCAAGCTTAAGATTTTTACAACCTGGCTCTTTCTAATAGAAGTTTACTGACCCCTGTTCTAGATATTAGCATAGCCTAAAGTTTTATTTCAGGGATAGATAATAATTGAGAAGATAAATGCTAATCTGATCAAAGTAGAGATGTACAGTTTAGATCAATGGTTCTCAAACACTGTGCTGCCAAATTTTAGAAATGTATAGAGTAGAAATTATGGTTTAATCCTAGTATATGGTTCACATCAGAATTGTCAAAATTCTGAAACACTCAAATAATTCTTATGAAATAGCTGAATTGATTGCAGTTAAATTAAAACCTCACAATTTGGCTAAAGAAATTATATTGCCAGCTTGTTGCAAAATTGTTAAAATAATAATTGGTGGATCAGCAGATATCGATATTGGTAAAATACCACTTTTGAATGACATAATCCATCGCAGAATCAAAGATTATATTATTGTCACAAAATATTGAACAAAGTACTGCAAAAACTCTTGCAAATTCAAATTTTGCTCTATAAATCGATGAGACAACAGATACTACAGGAAAAGCTCAATTTATTGCATTTGTTCGGTTTATTCACGAAAATGATATAATTAATCAATTTCTATGTTGTCGTGAGACATCTAATTTTACAACTGGCAAACATATTTTTGATGTAACTAGTTCATATTTAGAAGAAATTAACGTTTCATGGAATTCATGTATTGGCATTTGTGCAGATGGTGCTCCAGCTATGACTGGACATCTAAAAGGATTTGTAGCACATGTTAAAGAACTGAATAGGAATATATTAATTACTTTTTTTTTGACATTCTTGTTATTTTTAATAAAATAAATTCAAGTATGCAAGAAACCAAAAAAATATATCAAACTCAAACTGGTGGGATTCCAAAAACAAATAACTTTATGGAAGAATAAAGCTCAGGAAGGTAATTTAGAGAAATCTGAATCAGTCCCAAAGATTTTAATAAAACTATTCATAAAATTATTATTGACAACATTAGAGGAGAGAATTATTCATTATTTCCCAAATTTAGATATAAAAAAAATTGATCGAGTTCGTAATCCATGTGATAACGAATACTTCTGTATTTGAATTAACTTTGAAAGAAGAGGAAGAACTAATTTCACTTTCTAATAATCGAGATTTAATTTTAAAACATTCGAAGTGTCAATTAATTCATTTTGGATTAACATTAGATGCGATTATCCCATGATAGCCAAAAAAGTTTTAAAAATATTATTACACTTTTCTACCTCTTATTTGTGTGAATGCGGATTTTCAGTATTAACCAACATAAAAACGAATAAAAGATCGAGACTGTTTAAGTGTAGAAGTTACTGTTAAATGTAGACGATATGAGAGTAGCATTGTCATTTTCAAGACAAAATATAAATGAAATTATGAAAACATTAAGCTCAAATTTCTCATTAAAAGTATTCTTATTATTAATTTGTAATTAATCCCTTAATAAATGTACTGCTGTTTTTGTAGTACATACTATTTTATTTTACATTCAAAACTATTATCATAAACTATTTTACACAGAATATTATAGGTAAGTAAACAACTTTTAAACTTACCTTTTTCTTTCTGTGTCGCCCAAATTTTGAAATTGTTGGAAGTGTGTTGCGACAAATAAAAGGTTGAGAATCACTGGCTTAGATTGTGCTACATCTAAAAATTCTACTAAATAAAAGTTAACTGTACAATGCATACTGCAGATCAACAGTTTCATAAATTAAAAAAAACACCAAATAAAGGCAAATATTTTTTAAATAAAGCTTACCATTTATATTCAATTAAAATATTTTATTACTTGAAAACAGAAAAATATTATGTCAAATGTAAACAGTCATTCACTAAGAACATGGATTTATATACAAGAATTCAATATTTTTCTTGACGTAAAAACAAAAAAATATTTACAGTTATCCAATGCTATTCAGAATGAATTTAAAGAAGTCAGATAATAAATTTTTAAAAATAAAACTACTCAGCTTCAATTATTCACCCCTTAATTGCCCGAAACTCAAGTTTATCTATAGAAAACAAAATTCTTGTATATAAATCCATGTTGCGTCCCATCATCACCTATGCCTGTTCGGTTTGGGGTTCATTATGGGACACAACAGTTAAAAAAATACAGCAAGTTCAAAATATCACCCTCAGACAAATGGCAAACTGCCCTTGGTATATAAGAAACAATGCTATCCATGAAGAATTAAATGTTGAACACATTAATACCTGTTTTGCAAAAATCGCTAAAAACTTCTTCAAAAATATTCCAAAAGTCCAAAATAGTACCATACCGCAGCTTAATTATGATTTCAACGAATGGAGCAATAGAAAAAGGCCGGGAAGCACTTCCGCAAAGCGCCCGTTGGCGCTTCGGCAAAGAACCCGTTCGCGCCGTTGCGGTCGCCAAGCTCACCAACAGTTGATCGACGTCGACGATGAGCGGCGTACGGTTATTAAACACATGGAAGTAAGCCGCGTAAAGGTGATATTTAGTGCATGTAATGAAAATAATAAATGACATAAATTCAGGTTAGCAGAGAAAACAATATATAAAAGCATATGGATGTAAAATTAACCGATTAAACGTGATATACGAAAATAAATGTGTATGAAATTAAAATAAGCACGGAAAACAATATATTAAGCTTAACGGAAGTGAAATAATAATCTAATAATGAGATCTTTGTAATAATGAACTCTTTTCTGGACAAAGTCATCTATTTAATGGAAAAAATTAGTAAAATTCGGATCTGTCTTTGAATATCTTTCAATATTATAAAATTCCAAAATATTCCTGTTTTTAACAGTGCAGTTTCTAAGGAAATTATAAAAGCATAAAATCAAAAAGTACTTTTATAGTTAATATCTTCATTGTATAATTTAAAAGTACTTCCAAAACTATGAAAA
>KK116692.1:10652-68768 GCA_000611955.2 Stegodyphus mimosarum | reverse complement strand
TTAAGGCTTTGGCATATCCTGCCCAGTTTGTGATAAAGGCCTTGGTGTGTGGTGTGCTACATACAGAAGTCTCCATATCAATCCAGACCGGATTATGGTCTGAAGAGAGCTCGTCAAGAGTTTCAATGTGGTTGTAAGAGCAGCCTTTAAGCAGAAAGAAGTCCAGCACGTTGGCAGATCTGTCGTTGTAGCGTGTTGGGGTTTGTGGAGCTGCAATGGTAATTCCAGCCTCTTGGACGAATTTAAGAATTACTGTGCCTAGGTAAGAGTTATTGTTGCAGTTCCACGCGCGGTGGTGTGCATTAAGGTCTCCGCCTATTATGACTTTGTTGTTGAGTTTAAAGAGGAGCTCAAAGTCTTGAGTAATATTCCTCTGTGATCTTTTGTTACTAGGAATATAAGCAGAGACAATGGTGAGTGGTTGTGAGGTGAGTGTAGTGACTGTGACGGCTAGGGCCTCTACGGCTAAAAGCTGTGGTATTGTAGTTTGGTAATGGGTGAGAGAGCGCTTGATTAGGATAATAATACCCCCTCCGGGGCTCTGCGTTGTTCTCTCTCGATCACAACGATACTGCTGGTAGTTGGCAATACAGAGGGTAAAAAGTGGACTAAGCTTGTGTTCCTGTAGGAGAATAACATCGGGACAATACTCATTTATAAAAATACGAAATTCATCAATTTTTGGGTATAACCCGTTTGCATTCCATGTTACAATTTTTAGGCCAAAGTCCATAATTAAGTGCTATTATTGAGCCCGTGAATTTGTTCCAAAATTAAATGCAAAATTTGAATCTTATCAAGTATATTATCACACTTTTTGAGCTCAGCTAACTTACTTTTATAAATATTAATAATACTACTAATACTGCAGCCTAGTGCTGCTTCTACTTCCTTCATAACATTTAATAAGTCAAATAGATCTGTGAGATTACTGGTGCTATTACTTGTTTTATCAGCCTTAGGGGCTTTAGGTTGTTTACTAGATTCAATATTCATTTGTTTATTAGTCACAGCAGCCACAGTGGCTTTGGGGATAGACGCTTCGGTGGACAGAATTTTGTTTTGTCTATTTGCTGAATTGACAGCTTGTGCAAAACTAATACCTGGCTTTAAAGCCGATGTTTTTTGAGGTGCTTTCTTGTATGTGGGAAATTTTGGGCACCCACGATATGACGCGACATGTGGCCCAAGGCAGTTCGCGCACTTGGGTGTTTCTATGCGGCCCACATGGTCACAATTGCCAGTTTTGTGGAACCCTGCACACTTGACGCAACGAGGCGCCACGTGGCAGTTCTCCGAAGAGTGGTGCCACTTCTGGCAATTGTGACACTGAGGGACTTGATTTTTGGATACATATTTCTCAACACTAACAGAAAAATACATAAGATATTTTAAATCATAAATGGTATCAAGATTATCATCTGGTATAATTTGGGCCTGAAAGAGGGGCATTGGGGCTTTGGTGCGAAATTTTGTTAATTGAACAACTTTATGAATATTAAAGTTTAAGTCTCGTAGCGCCCCTACGATCGTATCCACCTCTGCGTCGATCGGGAGTCCACGAATGAGGACTTTCACAGGTTTTTTGTAAGTAGGATTTACTACATAATGTTCAATAGAATTTTCTAAAAAATAAGCACTAAGAATCCTGTGATCATCAGGAAAAGTGGGCTCTACTTTGAGAAATTCGCCGGTGACCCGGCCATGAAATTTACAATCAGGCAGTTCTTCTGCCAAAGATTTTAAAAAACCATAATAAGTAATGCCCTCTCTGGGCTTAACCATAATTGGGGGGGGGCTTTCTCTTATCCCACTGTGGGTGCTGTGTATTTACACCTTCCTGCTGGGTATCAGGGTCAACATCAACATTCATTTCATTAACAATATCAGCATTAACATCATTAATACTTGCATGAGATTTATCAGAGACATTTTCACAATTACTAAATTTAGGATCCTTATTTACATTTTTTTCATTACTTGCAACAGTTAAATTAGCAAATTTATTTTGTAAATTAAATGCGGCCTGGGGCTTAAGACATTTGTAATTTTTACTTCAGCACTTTAATCACATCAATAATCCTGAATTTTAAAAGCGGCCACATATGTGGCGCCATCTATCGAGACTTAACCTAACTTTTGCTGCACGACCCAAACTTCAACTTTTTGTAATAACTATTATCTCCACCTTTCCCACAGTTTACCTATGCAATAACCCAACTTTTGGCCTCTTTATTTTAAATCATGATCCGTTTATATGTTATCTTAAAAGAAAAAACTATTAAACTACTCGTATTTATTAAAACTTAAGTTCATATCTTACTAATCTAACTTATTCCTAAGTAAGCCACGCCTACTAGCCAATACCAGAGTTTCTATCAGTTGTACTTCCAGCTTTTTCACTGATTGGACCTGCACGATCCTTCGACTACACCCTCTCCTCCCTGCACTGCACTCTTGTTACTGCGATACGTTTTCGGCGTTTTCACACCTTACTCTTCGACTGTGGGTACGAAGTTCTCTTACCAAGCTTCTCCATGAGAATTTATTTTTAAAATTCTCTGTTCATCTACATTCACGTTATGGTAGGAAAGCTATGCCCCCTCTCCTCACGTGTTACACACAGGATGATGGCTCTTCAGCCTGGGTGCCTGTCTACATGTGCTTCGCACCTGAGACTTCAATTATTCTTACACATCAAAATGAAAATTCAGATTTAAAAAACTAGCTGAAATTACTTATAGGTAATGGACATCTCACCACAATCCATCACACTAAGGTAATTCAGCTAGTAAAATCCTGCATTTACCTGAAAAAGACGAGTATGGTTAAACATATCTGTAAATGATTTTATGAACATAATTACCACAGCACCTGCTTCAGTAATACATGAGAAAAAAAATACTTCTATATTTTAAGAAAAATTTTCAAGTATCAAGACGTGAAAACAACATTAAAAAATTACTGACAATATGCATCTTTTATTAATGACCATGAGTATTTCCTACTCATATTAAATTCTTTTAATATCAAAATTTTTCCCATTACATATTTATATGAATATCGGCCTTCAATTCAAAAATCATACAGTATATTAAAGATACTTCTCACTTTACAACCAAGTTCCATTTTGATAACTATGCTGTTAAGCATAGTTATCAAAATGGAACATTAAGCAAGACATTTGTTGAGAGAATACAAAGAGCAGGATGGAGAATATAAGGAGCATTACAGAATTATAAAAATTATGCAAGAAACTTCAAATTTATTCATAAAAAAACATGCACATGTATATACTGTCATTTGCTATTAGGAGTTATAGGGAGTACGGGTAAGGGAGATAATGACAATGAACAGAAGTTTACCTTCATGGGTAGAGGTCTCAATATAGCAATAAAAAAGAAACACATGTAGTCTGCTTTATAATCCTTTTCTTGATAAGTTTTTCTATACCACTTAAAAAGTCCAATCATCCCAAATTCAGTATTTGAATCTACAGTCTAAAGTTTCAACACAGACTCGTTAATTCTCGACTTCGTTCACACTTCTTCAGTTCTTTTCTATTAAATTCTCAATTGTTAGCTCTCCATTGGCACTAATTTAAGTCTTCATATTATCCATTGATAATAATAATTAATATCTACACTAAACTAATATCTACACTAAATGTCCCATAAATCCCATAATTAATATCTACACTAAATGAACTGGCAAATGATTCCATACTTTTCACAATAATTTTTATGTAATTTTTTTCCATACATTTTCATTTCAGTTTTGAACTAATTTTAAATTTCAACTAATATACAGGTAAGTATTAGTTATTCATTTCAAAAATATTTTACTGAAGAGATTTTTTTTAAAAAAAGAGGAAGAAAAAAAACCTTACACCATTAAAATACCTTTGCTAGCTATACATGATGTCAGCTTCTCTCCTCTGATATTATTTCCCAATTAATTAGAAACCTCCATGTAACACATAAAACAGCTAACTTGAACAATGGCAATAAAGCTTTAATCACATGCAGCCCCATATCTAATCATGAATGAATTAACAGCTAAAAAGAACAGAGAGCAGATGTTCTCATCCAGCTGCTGGGGTATTTTTAATACTTTCAGCTTCTGGAAATTCATGGAAGGCAATATGAGAGTTGAATTATGGATACATCTAATATAGCAGATCAATTACATTTATTTAATTACAATACTTATTACAGTGATACATGGACTTGACTTAAATGCTGCCAAGTTTAGCAACTTCTTGCCAAATTTTGAGACAAAAATTAATCAGATTCAGGTGGAAATGCAGTGGGACACTCAATGTTTACTATAAGTAATGTAGGTATTGTCCCACTACACTTCGGTTTATTTTTTAAATTAATATTCAAAATAGTACATAGTATAATATAACACATAACAGTATAAATAGTATATCGATATTTTGATTGATATCATATCTATTAGATATAATTACAGAAGTTATAATAGGTATAAAAATAGTAGGCTAACAGTCATAATTTATAACAGTTCATAACAGTTCCATGAGATAAAGTTTATTATATGAATCTGTGTCTTCTTCCTCGTCCTTTTTTTTTTTTTTTTATTACTTTAGTGCTCACATAAATTTTTGCCTATTGAAGATAGATATTTGATTGTATTTTCTATTTTATTTTTTAAATGTTTGTTGGTAATTGCAAAACGAAGGAAGGCATTGATATTTGAATTAGGCAATTTAATATGAGTTGACTTTGTTAAGGGACATTGAGTAATATAATGGATTGGATCACCTTTATTTCCACATATACATTGCTCAGAGTTTGAGATGTTAAATCTGAAGAAGTATGTGGGAAATGGCCCATGTCCAGTTAAAAAGCGGTTTATATAACCATTAACCATTGTACATGTATCATTTACATGAGGTGCTATTTGATGTAATTGTCTTTTTATATTTATTGTTGTCCATTCTTCTTCCCACATTTGGAGGTTGACTTTATGTAAATATTTCTTGAGGTATGATTTCGGCCAGGAGATTTTTCTTGAAGGGATATTATTGTTGGTAGTAGCTGATTTGGCTTCTTCATTACCAAGAACTCCGATGTGAGCCTTTATCCAATAAATGTTTGGTGATATTTGAGGATATTGGATATTTTTGTTAAAAATATCTTGAATTATTTCAGATGTGTGTTTGGGATTTTGTAGAGCTAGTATTGCTTATTGACTATCTGAGAAAATATTGATTTTTTGTAAATTGTTATCAATTGAGTATTCTATTGCCATTCCAATTGCGTGTGATTCTGCTTGGAAGATACTATTTTCCTTGGCGAGTCGATTTTGGAGAGTTATTATTTGATCTATTTATATTATACATGCACAGCCAACTCTTAAGTCCATTTTCGATCCATCTGTATATATTACTGGTGCAGATATATGACTGGTTGGAAGTTTTATTAATTAAAAAATACAAAATACAAAAATGAATCACCAAAACTGTTGCCAGGTCAGCGATATCTCGGCAAATTGCAAAGATACCTATTTACTCAATGTTAAACGGATTTGGCCCCTGTATTCTTACTTTCCCTTCATAGCTTGTCTACAAGAAGGTGAAACGTTTTCAGCCTGACCAAGAGATGGCACTGTAATCAGCAAAAATTTATGTTTCCTGTCTGGGGTGCAGATTTCATTAGTTCGTATGATAACTTCCAACTTGTTCTCTCAAGTAGTTTGCTTATACAAATTTTCACAGTAAACATCTTGCGTGCTATTTGCTAAAATGGATAAACTTGAATATTGCGCAGTCATAAAATTCATTTTGGATGAATTAAGCCCCAAGGAAATTCATCCGAAGTTTACGGGGACTTTGCTCCTTCCATGTCAACCGTTAGAAAGTGGGCAGCTGAATTTAAACGCACATCCCTCAAAGATGGCCCACGTGAAACATGGTCTAAAACCGCAAACCATAAAAAAAAATGCATGATATCATGTCGGACAATAGGCGAGTGAAGGTGTGCGAGATAGCTGAAGCTGTGGGGATATTGGAAGAAAGGGCATGAAACATCTTGCGTAAGGAATTACGGATGCGTAAGCTCTGTGCAAGAAGGGTGCCACATTTGCTTAATGTGGATCAAAAGCAAATGGACAAACGATTTTCGCAACTATCTTTGGACTGATTCAACGGAGATCCTACAGATTTTGTGTGGCGATTTGTCACCATGGATCCATCACTATACGCCAGAAATGAAACAGCAGGCAAGTGCTTTGCATCCAATGAAGAAGCTGAGAGGGTCGTAGATGAATATTTTCACAACCTTCCAGACTCTCACTTCCAGCAAGTATTACTAATGTTGGAGAAATGGTGGACCATATGTGTTGAAGTCAGGGGAGATTATGTAGAAAAATAAAATCATTTTCTAACTGAAAGCTGCAGTCTTTCATTGTCTGGCTGAAAACTTTTTATCCCTCATATCTTGATTTTTCATGTTTTTCACACAGAAAATAGTAGTTTCGCATATAATTGCAGTAAAATCATTTATCTATACATAAAATTTGTCAAAATATGAATGCTGAAGGCAAGAATACAACTAAATTCAGATTATGAACTGGAAGAATAATGTTCCGAGTTCAGTTCTAGCACTTGAATTAGGTCATATACTGCATCACATCTCTGTGAAAATGAGAGGCACAACAATAGCCTCAAGATATGCCCAAACAAATAAAAAATACTATGAATATTACAATATGAACAGAAAAAATAATAATTGTGAGTAAAATGATAAATATTAGTTAAAAATTGAACAAGTTTACTTGGTGAGAAAAGTGTAGCACTGGAAGGTTTATGGAAAAGTGAATTGTTGCAAATTTTAATCTGAATTTTAAACTCAATTTGATTATTCTTTTAAACCAGTGCATTTATAGATGCACATAAGAAATGGACCAATTATTTAACATTTAAGGTCATTTATCAAAAAATACAAAGAGGATCTTTGCTTATTTAAAAACAGCGATAAGCAACTACAATGAAAGCAACAAAGAAATTCCGAAAAATCATATTAATATAGTACAAAATATTTTGCAAACTTTTTTTTAAGCATAATCTGACAGGTATTATTTTTTGGTTATACCACATGAATAAAGTTCATGAAGAAAAACAGACATGATATACAGAAAAATACTCCAACATAATTTTCTTATTTACTTATTTTTATACTCACACTATTAAATAATTAACTTTTAATAAAGTTCATTAAATAAGTTCTCAATTATTACTGATATCAATATAGAACATATTTATTGGAGTATCTGGAGTATTTGAATCATTAAAATGCGTGAGCCTATTCTTTAAAGAATTAACACATTACCTGTCAAACAAACTGTGTATCTTAGAAGACACTTTGTTGGTACCATAAAATCTAAATGCCCCCCCATCCAAAAAAAATCTTCTAAGTTTTCTCTACATGCCCCTTCCCACATAAATGGCATATTAGTTTGAATGTCAATTTTATAAAAATTGGCAGTATACACTATAACAGCATAATTTTGCAAGCATCTAATTAAGACTCATCAACCAAATCAGAAATTTTCTCTAAGCACGTTAAAAAAAAAAAGTACTGTAAGGTGGCTGAATCTAGAGAACGATCTTGCAAACTGCATAAAGGAACAAAGAGGAAAGGGAATGGCCATTTCGACTGTAAAAATTAGCTTACAAGTAAAATTTATGGCCAAATAAATGAACATATATGATTTCAAAGAAGAACCTTGTTGGTGTAGCAGATTCATGAAAAGAAAAAATATTTCTGTGCAAATTAGAACAACAGTCGAGCAACAATAACCAATGGACTGGCAGGATAAAAAGGCATCTTTTCTAAAATACGTGAGATATTATTGACAAACAAAAACTTCTTCCATCACAGATAATAAATATGGATGAAACGGTGTTACCTTTCGACTCTCCTGCAAACAGAACTGTTGATAAAACTGGTGCAAAAACTGTATCTTTGCTAAAACAGGGCATGAAAGAACATCATTTACACATGTGTTAGCTTGTGCCGCAAACAGTGACAAGCTAATGCCGATTATCATCTTTAAAAAGAAAACTATTCCGAAGGGAGATTTTTCTAATAATGTAATTATTTGTGCAAGCAAGAATGAATGCATGTGTGAAAAAATCATGCATGAGTGGCTACAAAAAGTTTGGCAGAGTAGTAAGGGATTTTACGACCAAAAAGGTTGTTGATAATGGATTCCATACGTTCTCATTTACTTGAGTCAGTGAAAGCCAGATGTAAAAAAACTGTCTACGACTTTAGCAATAATTCCTGTTGACAAAAACCTTACAACCATTAGATTTGTCAGTTAATAAATCCTTCAAAGCTGAAGTCCGAAAGCAGTAGGAGTGTTGGATGAGTGAAGGATTGCACATGTATACTAAAAGTGGCAAAATACATACAGCATATTATGAAGAAGTTAGAAAGTGGGTAGGAAGCGCACGGAAATTGCTGAAAATATTGTCAATAACATGACGGTTCAAAGAAGCTGAAATTATATTTTCAGATAAAGAGACTGTAAACCAAGAGGATGAATGTGACGATCTGTAAGACTTGGATTATTTAGATCAGGATTTACCTAATTCAGATAGTGAAGAATTAGATTTTGATGGCTTCATATGATGTACAGTTTGCTTTAACTCTTTTTGTACGTAAAATTTACTTCTGTCATCCAAATTTAATATCTCGTTGTTATTGGGAAGACATACCCCACTTAGGGTGCAAATAATATACAATTATGTTCAGATAGCCCACAGGTTTCATGGCCTGTTCTATCACAACAAAGGGTCCCAGAGCCACAGATGAGAACATCTCCCAAAGCATATTACTGGCACCACCAGCCTATGTATGACCTGCTGTACCGTTGGCCTAGGACACCGTACTCTGACACAACCATCGGCATGATGAACAAGAAATCATGATTCATCTGACCAGGTAACTGTCTTCCATTTATCTATACTCCAGTCTTGATGTTCTTAGGTCCACTGTAAGCATAGTTGACAATGACACTTGGTCAGAGGCACACAAGTAGGACATCTGCTCAGCACTTCCATATTCAACAGTGTCAGCTGAACTGTTGTTCTGAAACACTTGGACCTGTATTGTAACTAGGCTGTCAGCTGAGCCATTGTCTGGCACAGATTTTGCTGTACGAAGCAGGACAGTCTGCTATGTCCTTTCTCTTTGATGATGCGCCCAGCACCTTAGCGTCTACGCCTAGTTTCACTTTCATTATCCACTTTGCATAAATACCAACAACGGCAGATCGTGCACAATCTGACAGTCATGCAGTTTCGGAGATACACATTCCAAGCCTTCGGGCCATTACAACTCACAAAATTGCAAGAATGATTTTCTTACTTTCTCCAGCAGCTTCCGTTCCTATTTTATCTATTTAGCCTAAATTGGCGACAAAAGAAAAAAGTTGCTTTATTACTTAGTAGCTTTAGTGCAAGTATTGGGCTTATTAATTTACTTTTAAATTCAAATAAATAACAGCTTTTAGCACTATTTTAGTGACAGCCTGCTCTCTGTATATTACCTCTAACAAACTTTTGTGTTTTGTCACCAACTTAGCCTAAACTTTTTTAATTAGAAAACTACGTATTAAAACGACCCTTTTACTTCCATTACTTAATGCCAGCATCCCCGTCATTTGTTTGCTTTTTAATTTGGCAGGCAAGTTGGTTAATTTTTTGCTTTTTAAATTTCGTATTTATTATAAGTTTTTAATTTTTAATGTTATGGATTATTTCATTTTTGGTCTTTTTATGATTTTAAAATTTGTTCTTAAATTTACTTTTGTATTTGAAATGAAAAGAAAGTGCAGCGGATATGTTTTCTAAAGTAAGTATATCGTTCAGATTAATTGTGTTCTTAATGAGAAACTTTAATAAATATTATTTGCTTTTTAACAGGATTTTTTTGGTTTAAGTAGACAAATATCTTTATTTTGATTGAATATCAACTGTGAATTATGATTTGAATATCAACTGTGAATTATGATTTGAATATCAACTGTGAATTATGATTTGAATCTAGCAAAAAATATGAAACAGTCTCTCTTATTTGAGTTGTTAATTGATGGTAGATTGGTTTATCCCCTTGATAAGTCGATTAATCTAGTATCAATAGCAATAACTGGTTTTCTAATATTTAAATAGGTATTACTTTTGATTTTGGCATTTATGAGATTTAGTTTTTTCTTAACTGTTTTTAAAGCAAAGGAGGACTAGAAAATTCTTTTTTAATTTTTTTAAAAATTCTGACAATACCTTTTTTGATGATAATTTTAAATTGAATTTCTGTTACTTGGAGATGTTATGTAGATAGATTAGAAATATATATCAATAGATCTGACATGTTTGTGAAGGTCTGCTGATAACCTTAAATTATCTTGAGGTGAATGTGGATGGTAAATGCATTGTGTCTTGATATGTTACATATAGACTGCAATGCCATTCACATCAATGATACAAATAAATTTTTATATCCCACTGGTTTATTTATTTGTTTATATACAAAGTAAGAGCTGAAGAGGGCAGTTCATCAAGAACACTACACCTCACTTTTGCCCTTTCATTGTTTTTTACATAATTTTATAAGATAAATTCATGTGTGTGATCAACCTCCTTTTTTACCATTTCCCCAGTTTTTCAGTTTTTGTTTGTTTACTAAAATGCTAGCTGTAAAATTCATAGTCACTCTATTGTGTATTTCTGTTTTCTAAATCTTCATAAAAATTGCCCTCCCCTCCAAAATGAGATGCTATTTACTCTTCTAGTAAATTTATATTTCTCAAACAAGTAAACAGGCCTCTATTTTCAAAGCTTCTTATTCCTTGCTGTAACAAAATACCAATATTTGACACATTCAAAAAAACTATAAATATAGATAAACTCAAACTGCCCATACAGATATGAAGCCAATGATTATAAAATTGCTCTAAAACTGACTGTATCTTGTATATCAATGCGGCATTTTTTTGCAGTATACAGCGGGTGTTCACATGATTTTGCAAAGATTTATACGTAAACAAACCTTAGAATTTTATTTTCTAATATATTCAATTTGATAGTCCTTTTGTTGAACTATCATATTACATCTTGATTTCCAAGATAAGTCCTTTTCTTAAAACATCAAGGTTGATTTTATAATACTCCTCCTTCATAAGCTTCCAGTCCATTCAATATTTTGGGATGCCACATATGAACAGTTTTAAAAGTCCAAATGCATAGTAATCCATAGGAGACACATCTGGGGACTTGGGTAGATTGCATAGCAACTAAGAAGTAGATTTAGGCTTGGAGCATTACCCTGATGGAATTTAATACAATGAAGATTGTTTACATAAAAAGAAGGAATTTCTCCTTTAAAAATAGGTGTTAAAACATATTCCTGATAGTAATCGGAGTAATTTTTGAATATGTTTTCCATTACAAGAGAATCCAGTAATAAATAACCCTAAAACCTTTCTTGTTTTCTCTGAACCAACATCTTCTATTACGTCTTTTTCAGTAGTAAACAGATCTTCTACTATTGCAATATCCAGACTTCATCAACTGTAAATATATATTTCCATTTTTCACCAGTCATATAATTTCCATACAGCAATAATCTGCAGTCTTACATTGAGAAACATGTTTCGATGTTAGGCCATGAACATAGCTTTTTTTTTTTTTTTTCATTTTGATTAGATTTAGATCAGATTTTATAATTTTGTTCATAATTCTTAAGGATTTTGCAATAGTGCTTTGAAGGGCTGGATTTTCCTTTAAAACATAAGATGCAACTTTAGATTTAATAAGAGCTGTACGTACCTTTGTTCGGTATGCATTTTTTGTCTTTTTCCCAGTCAGATATAAACTTTGATGTTTCGTTCCCTTCATATCAATGTCATTTATTTTACGTGTAGAAATATTAAAACCATGCTTTTCACATCTCTTTTTAATAATTAGAGTATTTATCTTTGGACAGCGCAATATAAATATCTATTGTTTATTTTTCAGTGACATTTTAAGGAAGAATATTTTTAATGCTACAGACGATAATTAAACCTTATTCCAATCACGCTTGTATTTTAAAATTAATATTTAAGTTCAGGGAGAAAATCAAAATCGTTACAAAAATGTGTAAGCACCCTATGCACATCTTGAAGGAACAGAAATAACCAGATACTATTACAGGTTAACACAAGCCACTGTAGCATGTATCTACATATTTCATAATTTTACTTGTGTTGTTATACCTCAGAACATAAACTGCACCTTCAAGAAGTGATGGCTTTATCAAAATATAACTGTTGCTCTGGTTTGTAGATGTATAAAAATTTTGGGATGAAGCAATCCTATAATGACTGAATTA
The DNA here is from genome assembly GCA_000611955.2 of Stegodyphus mimosarum. Taxonomy (NCBI): domain Eukaryota; kingdom Metazoa; phylum Arthropoda; class Arachnida; order Araneae; family Eresidae; genus Stegodyphus; species Stegodyphus mimosarum. The sequence goes on along the minus strand of KK116692.1, from coordinate 56,364 downwards.
TAGCTGAACTCCAGTTCCATGCAGTGGAAACGAATTAGTGAGGATTTAGAAAGGGGTATTTAAATTTTATGTGTGGAAAGTGGAATACATAGCTGAATGGTCATTTCACGAATTGCGACAAACGGAGTGCAACTGGGAGACTGGACGCAGGACAGACATTGATACAGCTCTGTAATGATCTAAAAGAAACTAAACATGTGTTATGCTCTCAGCAATCTAATCCACTGCATGGAAAATTATTATAAAGCTTGCATTTAAATCAGGGAAGACAAAATGCCTCATTAATTTTCTTATGTACTTCTAAAATATTACAACTCCAACTTTTACTTTACCCCCTTTACATCACATTTCTTGCGTTCTTATTTATTTTTTCCAGAAACAGTCTATTCTGCATTTTGAATGTTAATCAGACCAGGACAAAATAAACATCTTGTGCATAATAAAGAAAGATCCATGTTCTCAGATGCAAAATTACATCACATGAATTCTAATGCTTGTTCCTTTCATAGCTATGGAAATGATAAAATGAATAGTGCAATAGTGCTGATTCATTTTATGAAGAGAAGAGTACATAAGACATAAATGCCACCCACCCCCAAAAAATGAAAGTTAATGTCTATGTCATCTGAAAGTCAAAAGATTAAAACAAATATGACAGATTACTACTAATCAATCTGATGCTAAATAAGGAAATGCATTGGGACTTCTCGGAGGGGGGGGATGCTCTAAATGGTTATTAAATAACATGAAACTAGTTTCAAATCTTACTACCAACAAAAAGAAGGCTTCTCTGCTTCAGAAGATATCTAATCTCACAGATTAAATAACTGTTACCTGTCTGCTATTTAAGAAAGCTGAAAAATGTGTTTAAGAATGTTCCACTTTACTTCTAAATACTTTCCTGTGTATTGCCTATAAAAGACAAAGATTTCTTCTTATTATAAAAATTTTTTACTTATAATTTTTCTTACACGTGTACTCTATGATGCAAATGAAGCAAGCTATGCAATAGTTGTATATTTAAGAGCCAAAGGAAAAAATGTTCAGCCTTCGTAAAATATGCAATATTTAAAAATACCTGTATTAAAATGTTTCATATGCTACACATGCAATTCATAAAGGAAAACTTGAATTTATCTATGCTAACCACCTATTTCCACTAGGTTAATTAGACAAGTAATTTTTCCACTACACTTAAGGAAAAAAGAAATTTAAAAAATTTCATCAAAACAGTGAAAGAAATTCAGTGAAGAGGGAGACACTGATGCAAGAGATGATCAGAATAAAACAGATGTAATTTCTTCAGTTGTAACTTTTTAGGTTAGTTATCAGAAACTTTCTTCATTTATTACGATAAATTAACAGAGTAGAAGTTTTCCAATTTGTTAATAATGCACAGAAGATATCAAACTTGACAATCAAATTTTTAATAGTTGAGAACAAAATGGTGGTGAAAGGAAATTAAAATAATTTGTATAATGTCATTTAAATGCAACGTTAAACTAAGAAACTTAAAGGAAGATCTGAAAGCACTGAAGATACAGTTAAACCCCGTTCATGTGCATACACTTCGTCAACAGCTAACTGAATGGGAAAGTGTGATTAAAATGGCCAACTTCAACTGTACATATTCTTAGGCTAGAAGTCATACCTTAGAACTGTGCTTTTCTTAAATATTTCTCTCATACAAACAGTAAAAACTGGAGAAAGATACAGCGACTATCAGTAGTCAAAACATCCAACTCCTGGCATGCCCGGCATGCACAGATTTTCCTCCAACATTTCTCTTGAGCTCCAGTTTTTAAGTCTCTTAGTTTGCATTAGCAACATTCTATTGCACTCAAATTTTTTATCTATATTTTAATGGCTAGTATTGATACTACAAGTGCTTCTTAACTTAAAAAATGATGTATCTTACTAATTAGTTAGAGAACAAAAATTTTTAGGGAGCAGATTTTGTATTATTCTATTAAAAATAAAGTATGCAAAGCGATATAGTGTGCAGTATATTTTATTTATACTCGTAATAATTACTGCATCAAGTTTATCACAAACTTCAATGAATTCAAATATGTTACATAGATAGCCTCTTCTAAATAGCATTCATTGTTATACACGGAATGTCCAGAAATGAATTACCTCCTAATGCAGGGGAATTACTGCACTGAAGATAGTTCTGCACGAATGTAAAAGAATAATATGAAAAGATGTTTATTAAATTTTTAATATACTTTCATATTACACAACACTTGCCAGGGTTGCTACTCAAACAGGAGAATGAAATTCCCTGATTTTCCAGGGGTGTTTTAAGAAAATTCCAGTCTATCTGCGTAATGCCCTTTGGCTGTGCTAAGAGGTAAATTAATTATGGTACCACTTGCAAAGACAAAAATTTGCCAATTAGATATGACTTATATATTATCCTCAAAGATTACTATTATAACTATAATAGGAGTTGTTTTCTCCACTGAAGAAATGAGATCAAAATCTGCTCAATGCGAATAAAAAATGGTTTTTTTTTTCAGGGGGGGCTGGCATTTTGCAGCTAAATGAAAGAAAATCTATTTAATGATATTTTTAAATAAATTTAGAGATTTTATATTTATTTAGCTGAATACAAAAGCAAAAAATATGTGCATTGAATTTCGTGATGTTATGTCATCATACTGCTAGAATTAGTTTCAGGATTATGCCAGAGAAACTTTCCTGAAATTTGAAAGTATTATTTACTAATAATAAATAAATTTAAGGGGAAGAAGCAACATTAAATGATATGAATAACATTAAAATAATTTAAAAACTGAATTACAATAAACAACGATATTATGGCGGATATAGTTTTATTAAATGGTTAGCCTAGATGACTGATTACTATTTTTTTATTTTACTGCAAAATGACAAATAAGGCATTAAATAAGGCATAAAAGAAAGAAAAAGTATTAAAAAGTTTAAAAGTAAAAAATGTTTAAAAGAATTTTGCGGTAAAATCCTACTATACGCTAAGGTCTTGGCACGATTTTGAAAATTGCCGCCAACACCAAAATGGCCTGTTTGCTGCTCATCATCATGTCGCCAAATCCCGTATGTACCGTATCGGTATTGTCGACCGTACAGGGAGGTTACTCTAACCTCTATGATACCGCTATACTTTCAAAATGAATAAAGAAAACCATACCTTACTTTTGCCTCCGTACTTTCATTATGAGGATTAAAAATGCTTAACAAAATATTACGCTCCGTGGGTTCGATTTTATTCACTTAAAATAGACATCATTTAATTTTAGGCTCTAAATATCAAAAGGTATGATATGCATACTTGTTAAAAAACTTAGCTAAAAGGAATTTTTATTTTCAACAAACTTATTTTATAAAATTCAACTCAAAAGCAAAATCACAAAATATTAAAAAATAGCTTATCTTCAGAATTTCCTGACACAACCTTGCACGCTGAAAATAAAAATGTTTTATTCCATACAGTGTTGCTACAGTTCACTCAGTTTGTTAATCAAAAGTTAAAAGTTTTACAAAATACAAAATAAATGTTTTCATTGTCAACACAGACAATGAGAAAATCTGAAGGTTTAGTATTGAATACTTGATATTTTCAGAACCTGAGAAGACTCTCAATAGGAAGGAATGGAAGCAAATGCCTGAACCAGGCTCTTGATTGAGTTACTCATACACTACCTGGTAAAAATAGTGTAAGGATTAGTTATATTAAAAATTCAATTAACAAGCTTCTCAGACCAGATCAGTAATGACAAAAGTTTACAGTAGTTAGTTGCGATATTCTCTTTCAAAATAAACTATGAATGATCACTACGAGTTCTACATTTTCCTCAAGAAACTCATAGCATATCTTCCAAATTAAAGCCTATTTCAACTTTGGCTAAACTTACACGAAGAACTGAAATGAGTAAATTCCCAGAAACAAAAACTTTAAAAATCTTTTATGTCAATTCTATTAATACATTCAGCATCAAAACATTTTTTTAGTCCAAAGCAGCAATTTGCCCAGGACTATTAATTTTATTTTGGCATTTAGCATTGATTCACTACAAGCGTTATTTCACTTTTTTTATTGTTGCCACCAAATATTATCGCCCTGTATTATATTTAAAGAAATTAAATAATGAAGAATCTGCATAAATGTACGCATGTTTCTCACACTGTGATAAAACAACAGTACCTACAGCCATCAAATTTTGAATAACGTAATCTTCCTGCAAATATGGGCATCTGGAAAAGAAAATTTGAAATTTGTTTTACTATCGATTTCATATTTTGTAAAACAAATTTTTTATTAACAAACCCAAAGATTTCAAAGCGAGCAATGGCAACTTTGTACAGAAAAAACATTTTTATCTCCAGCTCACGAGACTGTATTGGAAATTCTAAAGATATGCTCATTTTGAACAGAATTTTATCGTTTAAGTGCAAAAAACAATATATTTAATAAATAAAGGTAACAAACAAAACATAAAAAAAAGCCCCTTTGGACATCAATTTAAAATTTGAAACCTTTCACATTTTATTATTATTCCCTCCCCCCATTTAGTCTGATATGCGTTTTCACAAAACTACTGGCAGCCAGAAATCCGAGTAGAATTTGACAGAAGAATATACAGTATCCATGCTATAAAGGGGTACCTCTATTTAAAGTACAATTCTGTTGATGCTGGTCCTTTGCATACAGATCTTAATTTATTTGCAACTCTTACTAAGGGTCATTCTATTTAAGGGACACTGAGAAAAAAAAATTAAATACAATACAGGTAAGAAACAGATTAAAATAGAAATACTTTTGTTAATAATCTTTCGAGGCTGCAAAGGTACACTTGTGCTCACTCGGTGAAAGATTGTGACAGGTAACAATAAAATGAAACGTTAATCCCTCTCTTTTAAAAGGAAGTTGTTGTGCCATCAAACCAACATTTTATATTCATAATCCAATTATTCTTACTACACTTCTCAGTAGTGGCGAAGAAAACAGTGTCAGTGACCTGGAGGACAATCCAAGACAGGGACCAATTGGGAAAGGCATACTTGCCAACCTAGGACACTCAAAAATCGGAAGAATTTTTTTAGAAATCAAAGACCTTTAAATGGTAAAAATGTATTTTTTTAATAATTAATTAACTTTAAATCATTACTGATTAATATCTGAAAGTTCAGTCACTAATTTTTAAATGCAAACAATACATTCTGCATTAATAACCTTTTGGTCCTTTGTTTCCATAGAAAAAATTAACTTCCCTTTTTTTGCAACAGAACTCGTGCTGTCCTTGTTTATGTGTACGAACATGCTCGAGAACATCGGCCCTTCCACTGTGCGAAATAGAAAAAAACGGTACACCAACGGTACACATCGCAAATGCATTCAATTTCTTTGAGGAAATATTAGAAGGAAAGTCATCTGCATACGATTTTTGAAAAGTACCTGAGTATTTTACCTTTATCACAGACATAACTAATACGAAATATTGTAATTTCTTAAACTATTTCTCAAAAGCACGTACGTTCACATAGGTTAGAGACAAGATGAATGAAATAACAACCTCGACCTTGCTTTGTGCTCATTGGCTAATATGTGAAAGATGACACGCAGTGGCACTCGATGCTCACGGAGATATAGAACATGATGTTTTCGGACATCTGCTCTCACTCATACAGCAGAAGCGCGTCATAATTTCTAACTGAAGAAATTACTATGGTTTTCTGTGCAGTCTAGAGAAAAACCAGGTGCTTTCAGAAATCCCAAATGACTTTTTTTGGGAATGCAAATAACGAAATATTAAGCCAAGCTACATAAAAATCGTGAGAAATTTTAAGAATAAGAGAAAGTCGGGAGAAATATATTGTAAATCGGTTTGGCTGGAGAACGGTCAGAAACCGGGATTCTCCTGCCTAAATCGGGAGGGTTGGCAACTCTGGAAAAGGTAATGAGATTACTGGACAGTCTACCAAAGCACTGATATATCACAATGTATACAGTAGTTCTTGTTAGAACGCAGGAAAGAACTTCAATTACACTTGTGTGTTATTTTTACATATATTATTTAGCATGGCTTCCAAGAAGAAAATATTTACATTAAAACAAAAAGCTTAGTATATAACTCAAGTAGAAGAAATTGAAAAGTTTAGTTAGAGAGATTCAAGTTTCGAGAAAGTTTAGTTAGAGGCAGAATTATAAGCAAAACCCATGGAAGTCGTGCTAAAGGATAGAGAAGAAATAAAAACATTATGAATGTTCAAATGAACACTTCAAGACTGTAAAATTTCAAAAAACTGAAGCATGTTAAATTCATACAGCAGTGTTCAATTGGTTTTGTTCTGCAAGAGTAAACGATACTCCTTAATAAACGATACTCCTTAATTGCAAGAGAAGGTAAAGGTAGCTTCCGAAAGTCTGGAACTACACAACTTCAAAATCATCAAATAAAGCTATAACATGCTTTCAAGACTATTTGAGATGAAGAAAAATCAGCAGATATGTAATATTTAACAGACTGGATAAAAAGCTAAATGAAATTTGTTACGGATATGAGTCTGTAAAAGTTACTTGAATATTCAACCGAATTTTGCTTAGTGAGATTCTGTGTTTTAACAAGTGTTGAAAGCAATAAACTCCCAGGTATGAATCAATTCGATTTTGAGCTAGCTGAGCATTCTAGATAAATCATAATAGTATAAAACATCAAAGTAATTGGTATAAAAAGAACTTAGACCCCGTTTTGAAAAATTATATAATTCTTTTCAGGTACTGTGAGTAATGCATTTATTTAACACCTTCCCGGTTTTTCCCGAGCGAAATGTACCATCCTGGCTCATCCTGTGTGTAGCTCGGGCACTGTGAAATTTTACACTGTGCAATCAGTCTTTCCCGAATTATTTCACATGTGCTTTTTATGGTTTCGAATGCTTTCATTTACTTTTCTAGATACTAGATGGTAACACTATAAAGTGTTTTCAGCTGTAGATTTAAGATAAGAGTAAGCATCACTTTCTAGTGAAAGTCCAAATGTCTTTGTCGTGAATCATTGAGTGCTTGCATAACTAATGTATTGTTTTATTTTTTTCAAAATGGCTTGCACAGGATATATTGATTCTGATTCCAGTGAATCCAATTCAGATGATGATTTTGGAAGCGAATACCGTTTACATATTTCAGAATCTAATTGTTCAGATTTCAGTACTTCTGAAACAAGTGATTCTGATTCAGAAAGCTTGAGTGCTGCTCGTCAGTGGTATGAACTAAATACGGATACACCAAATCCTGCTCCCCCAGAATTTATATCTCAAGGAGACCCAGGACGAAATTTTTGTCCTGACAGTGACGACATTTTGCAGTTTTCAGAATATTTTTTTTATGATGGAACTCTACAAATTATAAGTAATGAAACAAATAGTTCTGCTTCTCAGTATTTGGAAAAAAATAAAAAAAAAAAAAAAAAAATGATTTGAAAAAGGAATCAAGGGCTCAGAAATGGTATCCAACTACAAAAGATGAAATTAGGATATTATTAGTGGTTTTCACTTTACAGGGCATTGTGAAAAAGGCTTGAAGAAAATTTTTGAGTGTAAAAAAGAAATATTTTATACACCTATATTTGGGAAACTTCTTTCAAACAGAAGATACAAGGTTATGATCCCGAATTGCACCCTAATGCAAAATTATCTAAAATATGACCTTTGTTTGAACATTTGAATGGAAAATTTATGAGAGCATATTCTCTAAATAAAAACATTTCTATTGATGAAAGTTTGATGTATAATGGGCACCTTGGTTGTGTGTAATATATGCCACTCAAAAAAGCTAGCTACATGTTATGCAAATCCGAATCTGGTTACATGTGGTCATGCATAATCTACACAGGATAAGGAACCATTTTTAATAAGCAATTCAAAAATTTGCCTTTGTGATGACACTATTGTATCCCCTTTTGAACAGAGGGGCACTGTGTAACTACTGATAACTTTTATACGTCCCCAGAACTGGCAGAATTGCTAATATCATATAAAACCGATATAGATGGCACAGTTCGCCTGAACAGGAAAGGTATGCCTATTCAGCTAAAAAAAAAGTTGAAAAAGGGAGAAATTGCCGCATATCAAAAGGGAAAAGTTATGGTCCTGAAATGGAAGGACAAAAAGGATGTAGCACTACTTTCCACTGTGCACAACACAGAGATGATTGCAGTTACTGGCGGGAAGGAAACAAAAATGAAACCTAATAGTGGATTACAATGGAACTATGGGAGGGGTCGACCGTGTAGACCAAAGACTAAGCAGTTACAATGTCACAAAAAGAAGAGGGAAAAAATATTACAAGAAGATATTTCTCCATTTCTTAGACATAGCAATGTGGAACTCATATGTGTTGTACTCAAAATCTGGCGGAAGTCATCTTGAGTATAGAACGACGATAACAGAAAAAACAATTGAAAAGTACTACTTGGTGGAATTTTTTGCAAAAAGAGGACGTCCTTCTGCTGAGCAACCCGCCTTCACGCCTGTTTGAAAGACACTTTGTTGACTACATTCCACCAACAGAGAAGAAAACTAATCCAACACAACAGTGTATTATTTGCTGCTCAAAGAGAGACAGTAGAGGCAAGAAGGTAAGGAGAGAAACAAGGTTCTTTTGTCCAGATTGCGATGTTGGACTCTGTGCAGTACCGTGTTTTCAATTGTATCATACACGATCAAATTTTGATTAATAATTTCATAATCATTTATGTAAATCCAAAGGATATAAATAATATTTAGGTATTCTAAGCTTTATAGTTACTCCAAAGTCTAATGATTTCTGCCATACAGAAAGCCAACTATACAGGCAAATTATTCATTTATTTAAATCGATTTTTTTACATTAATTTTAAGGAAATTTTGTATGCGAATGATGCTATTATGTTTAAAAAGCTATGTATGTATGAAAATAAGTATAAAAAAAATTGACATTTTTTTACCCTTAATCCTGAAATAAAATGAACCTGGACGGGTTAAGTGTAATATAGATGTTAGTTTAAGTTGCAAAATTATTAAAAAAAATCTGTTATTATATTGAATGGGAAGAGAAACATGCCAAAGTAAAATTTACAATTAGGCCAAAAAAAATTCCACCTTAGATTAGCAGAAATTCTGAATAAAGCTATCGATTTAAGGGCAGTCAAACATAACTTCTTAAGCAACAGGAAAAGTAAACTTGCGATTTACGTTTAAAACTCAGTCAATCTAAGGTTGTTTTCAACCTAATTTTAAATAGCTCTTATTATCTGGCAAATTTAAAGATAATGGAACATTATGTTAAAAAAGTTTTGCATTTTATCTAACATTTGTCTCTTCCGAATCATAACTATCTTTCACATTTTAAACGCTGGTTCTTTAAACTAAAAACGCTGATTTCTATGCGATGAATTGCATCTCAGTGATTCAACATGACTACTTCATCCTTCTCACTTCCTGTTTCAGGGGAAAAGCTCTATTAGATAAGCCTTCTGTCAGTCCTAGTAGTTTGTAATATGAGCTTTAAAAAAATAGCACAGAAAGCAGTGAGGAAGGCAAATAAGAGTCAGACGAAAAGTTACATAAAAACTATAGATGCCTTAAAACATACCTCCCAATTACAAAAATTCATCAAACAAACCTGTGTAAGGGATTATTTCAATTAGGTTTCTGCAAGTACAAAATTCATTTCATACATTTTTGCAATAATTAAACTTTTGTAATTAAGACTTCATTAACTTAAAATTCAATAAATACTGGTGCCTGTGTAACTTGCATATAAAGCTGTAGTCATTAGGTTATTTTTATGCGGAAGACATAAACGCCCTTGCCTAGGCTCGAACCTCTCGAATATGTGCCAGCCATTACACCATGAAGGCATGCTAAGAAGATGGGAGAAATACCTTATAAAGCTTGAATATATAAAACTTGCATACAGCTTGAATTTCTAATTACATTATTTTAGTATGTACCCACTGAAAAAGGGAACCTCTATATAATGGACAAAAAGTCTGGTCCAGTGGGTGTCCTTTGTTGGGCACTGTAATTTCTTACACTGAATATCATCAGTTTACAGTGAATGATTTGAACAAAAAAATTACTGTTAGTCACCAGTGACTGATGAAGTTGGAATAGAAAGTAGTATCAGTCACTGTTCGCTGTCACAGCACTTATCATGTTGAAGTCTAATGAAAGAAACAGTAGAGCATCTATTGAGAAAGATGATAAAAGTTCATTATCAACTTCAAAACCTTGCTTAAAAATTAGTTAGCATTAGAAAGAGTAAGAAGAAAATCAGTAATATTTCTGAATTTTCCTATCAATCGACAATTGTTAGCATGTATTTGGAAAAAAAAACAAATAAATAAATAAATAAAGGATCTGGTGTATGTGTTAGACAAAAGGAACACTAACTGTCAGATTACAGTTTATCCACACAACAGTATGTACGATCATTATCAACTTTTTCTCAGAAGTGCAGTGATAAATTAAAACTTCCCTTTCACACCTTCTTCAGTCTTTTGCTAAAAACTCCACATTACTTATTCATTTATTAAGTTTTTAAAAGAGGAAACTACTTTAAACCTTGAAATGTTAAGGGTTTAGCCCTGAAATTTCGAAGTTGCTCATTATGTGAAAAATAAATGGTGCTTTCTTGATTATAATAAAAAAATGACTTTTAGTACCTTGATTCCTTCCAATATACATCTAGCCTGAAATCAGATACATTAAAAGCTCGCAGATATCTTCCTGAGTAATGAACCCCCCCCCCAAAAAAAAAAAGAAAAAAAACCTTCCTTTATGGAATTTTATGTCCATTACACTCAGACGGTTTTAAAGGATACATGTGATAAAAGTTCACCAAAAGTTGAATAATATGAATCAAACGCATAACGGTGAGACTAAAAATACTATACTAGAAAATTCAGACCTTATGATACTAAGAAGATAAAACTACAAAACTTCTTGTGTTAGCTACTTCTAAAATGGTCAATGCTCAGCAGGCATTGAAAAAAGTTGGGGCTTGCTAGACAGTGCACAAAAAGATTTAATGGTATAGATAATTTTTCCACATTCCACCTAAAATACCAGACAAAACTTAGACAGTTGATTGTCATATATCACTGTGGTGCTGGTGCCGCTGAGTTGAGTTAAGATGCCTGTGCATGTCACTACCAGCAGAAGGCATAAAGTCCGTGTCCAGCTGCTCAGCTCATTCCACTCTGCAACACAGCAGTATTTTCATTATCTTTGTTCAATCAATTTGTATCACTGTTTTCTAGGTAAAATGAGTACAAATCATCGCTTGGACAAAGGTACGAGATGGAGAACCATGGGTAGGCTTGAGGCAGGTTGCAAGAGAACTGGATGCAACACCAAGAGTCATCTCTAATTTGTTGAATCAGTTTAAAATCAGCGGGAGTACAAAACACCAAGACTATGTCACCCAAGAACCCCAACGACCAATGACAACCGATATTTGGTAGTTTCCGACAAGCTTCAGAGGACGTCTTCAACCACACAACTGTCTTGCAACCTCTCTACCGCTGTTATGTGCACCCCACTCACTCACTTCCATAAAAGAGACGGTTTACAATGGTGTATACAACACCAAAACAGGACACAATAAGAAAACGTCTACAACTTGATTTTCGGTGATTATTGATATGGAGGGAACCTTGGACCCAATACCATCCCAGCAACATCATGTAAAGGGACCATTACGGAAGTGGAGGAGTGATGGTCTGGGTAGGGGATCGTACAAGATACCCCACACATCACTCCATGTGTTTGCACTGGTTCCGTGAATGCCCAGAGGTACAGGCAAGAGATCCTAGAGCTTTATGTGCAACTTTTCAGGATAGTTATTGGGCCTGAGCTCATTTTTATGGACAACAATGCATAACCACATAGGGCCCTCCTGGAAAGCAAGGATATTCACCAAATGGATTGGCCAGCCAAATCTCTATCTTAATCGCATTGAACATGCTTGGAATGCTCCTGAGAGGACTACTGCAATATGCCAATGCCAATCCAGAACCATTATGGACTTAAAAACTGCTCCAGGGTTCATACACATTTCTGCACATGGAAATTAAGTACTTTTAGAACCAATACTGACAAAAATTAAGGACATATGAGCACAGGGGAACTGAATAAATTCAATTAAAAATATTATCTATGCCTGAACTTCACTTTTGTAAATCAACTTTATAAAATGTATCAAGTAGAACTAAGTATTTTACACTTATTATAGTTGGACATATTTGAAAGAAGATAAGTGACATTTTATTTATGTTTTACTAGCCGTTACCTTTATTTATTTATTTTTTTATGTTTCATTTTTGTCACATACTTGCTCAGTCTAGAAGTTTAGTAAATAGCAGAAAGATTTTATGTCAAGTAGCATAGATTAAAATGAGAAGTAAGATCATAATCAGCATGATTCATAACAAAAGATTGCCTTGTTACCGCTGCTGCTTGCCTAGAGACCTGCTAATTAGAACAAACCTAAAAGGCCTGATGGTTGCTTCAAAGTTAGTTGGCCTCTCTTTGTTACAGTTAAGTGTCATAGCTTCATGTAGAGTTCCAGGGATTGTAACCCAGTTAATATACTTTAAGGTTCCAATGAGCCACTAAAGCACCACAGGTGATAAGTTGTTTTGTATTGTTTTAAGTCTCACTACATGCAAAGAATAAGTTTTACATGAATTTTTACATTTTTGTATTTTATTTTGTGACAACGGTGAGGTATAATGAAAGGCAACTGCTCACTTTAACATGCAGAGATAATTTTTAAGGGTTAGCAGTTAGTTATAAATAATTAAATTAGGTAGTTAGATAACTTTAATCATTATGGAATTACATCGCTAATATGAAATTTTATTTATTTTTTAACAATATTTGTTTTAAAAGCTTATTAAAATCACAATCTAACAAAATTTCAGTTTAAAATACATGCAATTTATGACATTGATTCTTAAACAATATTAGGATAATTAAAAGCAACACTAAAGAAAATATTTATGTGTCTTTTTAATTTAAAGCCTTCCCAGACATTTTGGCTAATTTAAATCGATTTTCCTTCTGTTTAAGCATCTTTTCTCACAATTTATCAGAAAATTGTCTCAATATGCAAACCAGTGTTACCACTAGTTTCTGCATGCTTTATCTCCTAACTTGTCAACCTGTCTACAATATAGCTATGAGGATTTACTTGATCTGGTAAAAGTTAAATAGTCCAAAACCTCACAACAGACGTGAAACAAATCATCGCTATGTCTGAAAGTAACTACAATGTCAGACCAAGGTTTATTTACAACATAAAGGCATGATACTAACAAAATGAATTACAGCTCATGGTGATGTAATTAAACATGAACAGTCAAATTCAAGCTAAAAATGTGGACTAGTGGTCAAAGACTATACAATTTAATTTTACTTTAAGCTGGCTCAGTAACTCTTATCATATGAGGAAGTAGAAATGGGAAATTATAGTAAAGACTGAAATCATAAACAACTAATTTACATAATAACAACTGTAGATATCTTTGAAGAATAATTTTCTTTATGCATTCACTTTTTTTTTTCAACATATTTACTTTTCATTGTAGAATTTTGGGATTTAATTAGGATTTTTGTTATTCCAAAAAATCTAAATGCATTTAGAATGTATATAAAAAGCTGCTATTTTTTTTAAGCAATATCAAAATTAAGAAGACATATGAAATATATATGGTAAGGGCTGGTTATAGAGCTATTGAAGCAGAATTTTTTAGAATTTAGTGACAAATCGAGCAACAAAATCTAAAAATGTCATAATTTTTAGAATTTAGAGCAGGCATTGGAAGCAAAATTTAAGATGCACAGAGATTGTATCAGGTGGGAAAATGCCTAGCACCAGCTCTGTATGATGCATTAAGGCATATTATATGAATCTTAACTGTCAGTTTTCAATTTCTTTATAAATAAAAAAAAAATTCCTTTCTATAACGCCTGTCCATGTGATAAGATTAGAAGCACTTTCGATATTCCCCATGCTTGTGTCTAGTGAAAACTAGAGAAAATAGAAAGGAAGATAAACATGTTATGAAAAAGATTCTAGTATCAGAAAGTAAAACATTCAAATATTTGTTTTAAAACCACTGTTCTTCCAGACGTTCTCCAAAAAGTAAGAAATTCATTGCAAACTTTCTGTAAAATACACCCATTACATGTTAATACCATGGACACGTTTTTCCTTTTGTCACATATTACTGGAATCTTCTAGAATCGTGGGTCTATTAAATCTTGTCTTCAAATCCTTCTAAACTTTCCATGCTGCAGTGTCTAAAATCCTAAAGAAAAATTATACCTACCAATTCTGTAATAGCCAAAGCCAGAAATATCTGGGGAGGGGGAAAGAAAAATTGTAAAATTTATTTTACAGAGGAAAATGATGCATATGCTGAGACTATTACATGGGGAAAACTCTGTGAAAAAATTAAAAAGACATTTAAATTAATTAAATAGCTAATTTTGCTTTTAGTAAGAACTGTCATAAATTGTGCTTTACAGCATTACACCTCATTTATTTTTCAGATTCAAAATATTGTATATTAAGTTGGAACTTTATATGACAGTGAAAAATAAAAATGTTTTAGTTTAATGTTATTTTTTATGAATTGTGCAAGAAAAGCAGATTTGTGATGACATACATCACAATTCTGCATGGGGGAAAAGTGTTAAATATGTGTGCAAAATTTCCCAAAAAAAATTAAAACACAGTAAAAATAATAAATATTTACATTCCGAAGAATTATTTCAAGTGCAGATCTGAGAAACAGTAAGATGTCTGAAAAGGTTTCACTCAGTGACATGACCGCCAATTTCAAATCCACAACCGATTAAATATAATTAAGCTTATAATAAAATTTGAGAGACCTTGTACACATTAGATGGTTGCACATTTTCTATGTGCAATTTTATGCTCTTTAATGCATTCAACAATACAAAAAAGGGCACTCTGCTGTACTACAACTTTTGCTCCACAATCCTGCAGTTCTGGATGTATAAAGCATTATTAGACTTTAGCTGCAGTTCTAATGAGGGACAAATAAAACTTGAAATCCCTTATTTCAAATAGCAATTTATTTTCAATGAAAACTGTCATACACTAAGGCAAACTGTTACATTCAAGTTTCTACAGCTGAATCCATAGGGTTTAACATGCATTGGTACAAAAGAGATGCTATTCTAGCGATTTTTATATAACCTTCGTTTAACAGCTTTTTGAAATGCAAATTTCTCTTCCTTTTTTTAGGCACCAGACCAGTTAAGACTGCATTAGCAGTTTTACTCTAGTGGTATTTGTGACTCCATTTCAAATACCCTGAAAACTTTCTTGATATAAAAATCCAAATAATTAGCAATTTCATTTGCAAAGCAGTAATTTTCTAACAAATATTAATTTATGTTTTATTACACCCTTTTATAAAATTACTTACCTATTTGGTCTCTTAAAATAATTGCTTAGTCTGGTTTTTTGGGACAGTTATGTTCCAGGAAGAAATGCATCAACTTTTTTTTCCTAATTAAAAGTTCAATACCATCCACAAACCATTTTTTGTTGCAGAAAATGACTTTTCACTCAACCATTCAATTTTAACATTATACCCTGAAATATGCATACTAAAAAGTGTTGAGAATAAACTGCTGGTTGAAAGAGGTTCACTTAATATAAAAATTTTTGAAAGCTGTCTGGATATTCAATGATTTGGTTAGGTTTATTTGATTATGGCAAAACAGTCTAGGACTATCTGCATAACTAGCAATTCTGTCAATTAGGACAATCTGCATAACTAGCTATTCCATAAAATATCTCCAAAATCCGTACTACCGAGATTTTGTATTTTTGTTTAATGCGAATAAATATTATTTTTCTTCACAGTCTCCATGCAAGAGGTGAGCAAAAGCTGGTCCTGAAGGCGGAATGAGGCCTGAAGGCGGAATGAAATCCTGCACAGTAACATTTTCATCTTTTTTACCAGATTTTGTATGCAAACTACTGAAATCAGCCCATCTATTGTTAGTGTATATATGTGCATATATACAAATGAATATTACTAGTAGTTAATTTGAAAACACTAGATATCTAGTGTTTATACCTGCTGAAGAATATAGTTCCACTATTTCTAGCTAAATTGTACTAATTGTATGTTGACATGTTGTTGTTGACCCCACATTCACAGCCTGGGATTTATTTATAGCAAAAAATATGAAATTAAGTGTGAAAACTGGTCCACCGGGGATGGGTGTCCCCAGTCATGTCCGAGGGTATAATACAAACAATAGGGAACCACAAGAGCACAGCCCTGCCCACATAATTCACCAAGACCTTTGTGGTCCATGATTAAAAGAATTTGCCTACCCCTGTGATCTAGGCTGTGAATATTCCAAGGATATCCTATGTTCTTTTATAAAACCATCCACACATTTCAGTCCAAAAATGTTTTAAAAAAATCCCTTTTTTTTATTTTTTGCTTCTGTTCAAGACAAGTGACATCTTTTACATAGTTTGCTGGATTTCCTAGTGCAACAGAAATGCTTTCATCTACTGAAATCATATTAGTAATTTATCTCCTAATTTCACCAAAACAATAAAAGCAACTGTTTCACAATTGAACTGGTTTCATGCTATTGCACAGCATTTTATATATACGTCTTTGAAAATACACTTTAATTCTTTTCTTAATAAATTCTTAAAAATATTTACATCGTTTCGGGAGGGGGGAATCACATACATTAACCTTCAAGATCATACCTTGTTTCAAATTAGAATATTTACTCATATCCCCTTTCATTGTACTGGGTCAACAGACAAAATTAACTTGCATTTTTCAGTGAAAAAGTGCGACTTGTGGCATACAGATTTATATATATCATAGTTTTAACATATGCATTTTGACATATAATCAGACTTTTCTGATATGACATATTAATTTTTTCCCAAATTTTAATCTTACAGTTTCACCTTATGGCCATAAGTACTAAAATTCTTAGCACCAAATTTCATTAAAGTTGCCCTATTAGTTTTTAAAAAATTAAATAGTCTCAAAATTTTAGGCCCTCAATGCTACCTGAATTTTGTTCATATTTATTAAAAACTTTTTATTAAACTTATTCGATTCCCTTTTTCAGAATTTGAAATTTAGGTTCAAACAAATAAAATCTGCACCTTCTTTGATTTACACTCACGTCTATAAATAAGGATAATTCGGAGTCGCATGGAAATAGAACTCTAAAATAAATATATCACCTGTAAAATCACTACACACATATTCAAGAATCATATGCAAATTTCAGGAAGTAACCAGATGACACCGATGGTACGCCACAATGACGAGAGTGTAAGAGAGTGATATATAAGGAATACAGGCAAAGAAGTAAAATTGTTTGTTCGCAGGCACTTTATAAGCATTTCAGTGCAATAACCGAATAGTTATGACACAAAGGACGCATATGGATGATATTTTACGTGGTAGAATTATCGGCCGTCTGGAATGTCTTTAAACTGACATACTTCACAATGTTTACAATAATTTCTAACATCTTGAACAATTCCTGGCCAATAATATTGTGGAGATAACAAATTTAGCATAGATGATACACCAATATGACCAAATTCTATATGGGCCTTTTCAAGTAATTTCGTACGTAGAGACAAAAGAAACGGGCGGAACACAGCCTCAGACCTGTCTCGTCAGCTCTCTTCATCCACTGGTACGACAATTTCAATTCAGACCGTGTATAGACGCTTAGGACAGATTGGTCTATATGCTCGTAGACCTGTCAGATACGTTCCACTTACTGCAACTCACTGTCGCCTGCGGTTAGCCTGGAGTAGAGAGCATGCCTTGTGGACACCGCAACAGTGGGCTTGTGTTATGTTTTCCGACGAGTCCAGGTTTAGATTGCAGTCCGATCCTCGCCGAACTTTCATATGGAAGAGCTGCAGGTACCCGTTACCACCAAGAAATCATCATTGAACGACACTGTTACGGTGGTGCAGGAGTGCTCGTTTGGGGTGGAATTATTCTGGGTTTCAGAACTGACCTGCATGTTCAAATTGTAACCATGACAAGGCATATCTATCGCGACGTCATTCTGGAACAACATGAAAGTTTTGGGGCGCCTTGGGCGCACAATTTCTGTTTATGGATGACAACGCCCGTCCTCACTGTGCAAACATCGTAAGCGAATGCCTTCAATCGGAGGATATCACCCGTATGGACTGGGCAGCATTCTCACCGGACTTGAATCCAGTAGAGCACGTGTGGGACATGTTTGGCCGGCGAGATGCAGCCCGTCAACCTCCTCCATGTCTACCGGAGCTTCGGAGAGCATTCCTTTTTGAGTGGTGTAATCAGGGCTTCGAACCGGAACTGAACCGAAAACCGAAAAAAAACCGTTATTTTGGTCAGAACGAAAACCGGAACTGAACCGAAAAAAAAATATCGGTTTATTTCGGTTCGATATATCTTTCAGTCATTTTGTTACTGTTACCAACTTATCAATATTTTCTAATTTAACATCAACTTTATAATTATCATTACATGTATACTGCTTCTCGATTTCCTATTTTGATATTCACTAGTATTTTTCTGTTTCAGTTTCGCATGAAACTACTTGTAGAAGACATATTTAATTCAGTTGATTAAACTAGAAGTATAGATGATTTTTTAAGAAAAATATCGAGTTATATTTTATTTTTCACATCTCAGCATGCGATCATCCACGGATGTTTGTATAGACTGTTTAGATAGACAAACCAGCTGCTCAGCAGGAAGTATGTGATGTACGCGTACTAATACGTGTCTTTGTCTAATTGGTCAGGAGACGTAAAAAGGCTAGTGACAGTCGGTATTAATTCCTGGAGACTAACTACAATGGTCAACTAGAAGTATTTAGTCAAGTAAAGAATAAATAAAAAATAGCGTGTAACTCTCAACCGGCTCTCTATTCTTTTGTTTTGCGCTCCAAACTCAGTTGCGCCCCTGACGGCCACCTTTTTCGCCAAGTCCTCATACGGCTCTGTCTTCTGATGTTGAATTACTGATAACGTAAGTACCAGTGTATTGATTTTTAAAATCTATTTGTTCTGTATACTAATAGCACATTTTCTCAGACTATATTTTAAAATTTGTCTATGATTTGTTCGATATTGTCTTTAGGGTGAATATTTAGTTACATTTCAAATTGAAATAGAATTTATGATTATATGCTTCAAATTCATGTTTTCATTTCAATAAATGCAAAATTCTTCATGAGCATATCAGTGGAACTTTTTAAAACCAATTACTGGGTACTCGGCCGAGTAGTAAATGACCGAGTACTCGGTACAGCACTAATTATTACTTAATTTATATTTGAGGGGCAGACCCTATTCTATAGCTATAATTTAATAACTGTATATTTTTAAAAATTTATTTGATCTTTTTTTTTTTTTTTCCTTTTCGTTTTTAGAATGGGGAGAAATAAGACAAATACTAGCAGGGATTTTTTCACATATCACAAAACAGAGAATAAGAGTATTTGTAATATATGCGACACTTCTATGATTGGAAATCATGCTGCCAATTTAGAACGACATTTAAAAAGACATCATAGTAATGAATTTAAAACTGTACAGCAAAAAAAGAAAATTAAGTTGAACATAAGAGATGAAGCTACTCCAAGTACCAGCGGATCCAGCGGTTCACAAGAAACTTTGGATAAATACGTAAAATCAGAATTTTTGAAAGTAAAATTAAACAAGGAAATAGTCCTTAAAGCATGTATTGAACTTATTACTGTTAATGGCTGTTCATTTGAAATGTTAGAATATTCAGGATTCAAAAAGATTTTGAACCCAATTGTTAATGCAATAGGTAATCATTTTTCAGTAAATTCTGAAAATATTAAATTATTAATACCAGAGACAGCTGTTAAAATTGTCTCTGAAATAAGTACAGCACTCGAAAAAAAAGTAATTTCCTTAAAAATTGACATAGCTACCAGATTAAATAGATCAATTTTGGGAATCAATGCTCAGTTGATAATAGGCGGAAGAATAAATTTGTTTACTTTGGGAATGACAGAGTTGAAAGATAAACATACTGGAATTTATATTAAAAATATGGTTGAAAAAGTACTAGAAAAATATAATATCGATATTCAGCAAATTTATTCAATTACTACGGACAATGGAGCTAATATGATTTCATTTGTCAACTTATTAGGATCCGAAATTGAAGACGAAGTTATCGAAATGGAAAATGAAAATTTCGAAACTAGGGATCACTTTGAAGATGGAGTATTTTTTGATCACAACTTTTCTTTTAATAAACTAATCGGAATAAGATGTGCTGCACATACATTGCAACTAGCAATTAAAGACTCTATAAAAAACGCCGATTTCAATGAATTTATTTCTGATGCTAGGGGGTTGGTGAAAAAGCTGCGCATTCCATCTCTTATGTTAAAATTTAAAGACGTTAATACTAAAAGACCAATTTTGGATTGTCCAACTAGATGGAATAGTACATATAATATGTTAAAATCTTTATTGGAATGCAAAGATTTTAGCTCATCTTTAGCGGAACATAATTTAGATTACTATTTTGCAGACAGTAAATGGGTGAAATTAAAATTAATTGTTGATACCCTACAACCCCTAACGGAAGCAACTTTGAAACTACAAAGTGAAGAATTAACTTTAAGCGATTTTTACGGAATTTGGACACATTGCAAAATAAAGTTACGAAATTTTAAAAATTTCTTTGCAGATATTTTATATAATCAGTTATCTGACAGGGAAGCATTGTTAATAGAAATTGATAGTTTAGTAGGAGCAGTTTATTTGGACCCGCGTTATCAAATTTTGCTTTCCACGTCACAAAAGGTACAGGCTGTGCAACATTTAAAGAATATTTGGAACAAATTACAATTTTTTGAAAAGTCCATTTCAATAGTAAACGAGGAAACAAAATCTTCTACTGAAAGCGATGAAAATGAAGACGATTTAGAGACTTTTTTAAAAAGTAAAGAATTGGCAATAATAAAAACACATAGAACCTCTATTTCTACCGAGATTGACATTGAATTCATTTTAAATAATTTTGACAATGTACGAAGGCTTGATATAAAGCATAATATTTTAGATTTCTGGGAAGAGAATAAAATTACATATCCGCACTTGTATAAGATTGCAATGGTGGTTTTGGCAGCTCCAGCTACACAAGTTAGTGTTGAAAGAGCGTTTTCAGGTTTGAAATTTATTCTCCGAGACAACAGAAGTAATCTCAGTGAAACCACGTTAGAAGATATATTAATAATTAGAGGCAATTTTCATATGTTAAATAAATAATATATTTTTTACATAATTATTGCAAGGCCAAGTGCATGATGTGAGAGTCAAACGACGAATGTGGGTAATCATGAACCTAGTTGTCAAATGCGATTTTGATAATGGATAACAATGCCAATGCTCGCCGTCCTCTGCTCACCGCTCTTATCGTACCTCCTGTTTGTATCAATTCACAGTGTACCAATTAAAAAAAGAATAAAATCTTCTAAATTTTGATAGAATTACATTTTTTTGTTTATGATAGAATTATATTTTAGTACAAATAAGAATATACATAAAATGAAATTATTCATTTGGAACTGAAACGAAAACAGTTATTTTTGGCGGAGCGAAAACCGGAACTGAACCGAAAACCGTTATTTTTGGCGGAGCGAAAACCGGAACTGAACCGATATTAATTTTTTAGTTGAACCGGAACGAAAACCGGAAAAAAAAATTACGGTTCGAAGCCCTGGGTGTAATATCCCCCAAGATCAGATCGATAATTTGATACTCAGTATGCTTAGGCGTTGTACGGACTGTATTGCATCATCTGGGAGAGATACAATGTATTAACAATCATACCAACCATGTAATATTGGTTTTTTTGTAAATTTTTTTTAATTTGCTACAGGGAGAAAAAAATTGCTAATTTTTTTAATAATATCAAACATATAACCTCTTTTTTTGCTCTTTACCTTTTGTTTAATAAATAAGCTTTACAAATAAGTCAAATTTGTTTTGCTTCTAACTCTTCCTTTGAATTATTCTTAATTTATGGACATGAGTAATTTTAAAATATTTTTACAAAAAGTTTTGAGTTATAACCTATAAAATTTTTGCCATCTTCTTAAAGTAGATGTTCTAGGCATATCTTCAAAAATTGTTTTATTCAAAATTTCCCAATATATACAATGAATTTACGTATTTCTGCATTTTTAAATTTGGCATACTTGTTATAAGCAATAAAAAATTCATATATGGCTAATGCATTTTGTTATGATCTTCAATGAATTCCAATGCTCCTTCAATTATTCATGGGGAATTTATTTTCACTTTTATCGGCAACTTAACAGTTTTGACAGAGTACCGTTCGAGTGCAACGAAAGGAGACTTCCATGATACACCACTTTAGTGTGTGTTCCTACACTCATCCACTGAGCTGCCTAGCTTTTTCACTTTTCCTTTGCAGTGCTTCTAATAAATGTCTCTACCAGTTCAAGGACAGGTTGTACTGTTTTTCATTTGGGCTTTGCATGTTGCTCAAAAAGGAATGATAGTGGAAAACATATCAGAAAAGAGATATTTTTGTCCCAATTGGGATATATGACTCTGCTTATTTCCATGCGTTAAAATATAGCAAAGCTGAATTTTGAAAAGTAATAAAAATGCTTGGATTTATAAATTACATGTTTTTTTCCAACATTTATCTCCTGAAGAGTGTTCTTTGGCAACTTTGTCAGAAAAAAGCCAACTTTAAGTAAAAATGGCTTACATTTGCCATAATTAAAAATGATTTTAAATTAATAAATTCAATATTTGAAATGACTTGAATCCAATTTCAATACAAATTTGTCTACAAACAATATGCTTATTTTTGGTGACAAACAGGAAAATAAACTGGTAAAAGGCTAATGCCTAATACACATAATATATGAAAAGCATTCTTTAAAAAAATTTATAAAGAATATTAATCAAAAGTTTTCCTTTCATAAATGTAAATTTTTACATTTGACATTTTATATGCTATAAAATTTATTTTGCAGATTTCAAAATTGTGCACCACGCATGCATTTCAGCACTATGTCAAAAATTTAAATAAAACATGGAAAACTACAACAGAAATATTTAACATATGCAAAATTTAACAGAATATAAGATTTTTATTTTCTTTTTGCTTATTTTCTTTTTGCTTCAATCTGGCTGGGTTCAATATACACACTTAGACAAAAAACGACGCACTAAGAAGTTATCCGAATGAGACGAAAATCGGTAGAAGTGATGTACATGTACAGAAAAACAAATGAGTACAGTTTGAGAAAAATTGGATGATTTATTGAAGTGACAGAGCTTCACAAAGTGAACAAGTCAGTAATGCATTTGTCCACTTCTGGCCCTTATGCAAGCAGTTATTCGGCTTGGCATCGATTGATAGAGGTTGCGGATGTCCTCCTGAGGGATATCGTGCCAAATTCTGTCCAACTGGCACATTAGATCGTCAACATCCCAAGCTGGTTGGAGGGCCCTGCCCCATAATGCTACAAATGTGCTCAATGGGAGAAAGATCCAGGAAACTTGCTGGTCAAGGTAATGCTCGGCAAGCAGTAGAAACATGTGCAGTATTGTTGTGAGCATTATCTTGCTGAAATGTAAGCCCAGGGTGGCGTGACATGAAGGGCAACACAACGGGCCTTAGAACTTCGATGTACCGCTGTGCTGTTAGGTTGTGACAGAAGACAACCAAAGGGGTCCCCTTCTATGAAATGAAACCTCAGACCATCACTCCTGGTTGCCAGCCTGTCTGCCGGAAGACAGGTTGGTTTCACACCACTGTCTCCAGACACGCCTTCACTGGTCATCGAGGCTCATCACTGAAGACTGTTCTACTCCAATCAGTGACATTCCAGTGCGAATGAGTTCGACACCACTGCAAAACGAGCTTGACGTCGTACAGAGGTCAACTGTAGTCGGCGTAAATGGTCCTTATGGTCACTGAAGCACTAGTTGAATGGGACTATTATTAACTATTACTGTACACAGAAATGTGTACAGTAAAAACTATAATGCATTTAACCCTAATGAGAATTGGCGAAACTCAAGTTTTTAAGACATTTAGTGTGCCAATTGTTTTATCTAAGCTGATTTTGGTGCTCTGGACGAGAGTGCACTTCGAAGCATTTTTGCGCATGTTCAGTATATAATTTACATTGAGATGATCCGATTGGTGCAATTGGAAAACTAGCTTACTTGTCAGACACTTGTTATTTTTAATAATGTCAATTAAGTATGCAAGGGTCAAAAGGAGATGTATTAAGCTCAACAGATTAACTGGTGGGATTTAAAAAACAAATACCTTTATGGAAGAATAAAGCTCAGGAAGGCAATTTGGAAAAGTTTAAGCCAGTCCTATTAAAATTAATACTGTTATTCATATAATTGTTGTTGACCATTTGACAACATAAGAGGAGAGAATTACTCATTATTTCTCAAATTTAGATATAAAAAAATTTGACTGGGTTTGTCATAACGAATACTTCTGTATTTGAATTAACTTTGAATGATAATAATTTTGAATAATTTTGCTTTCTAATAACAGTGATTTAATTTTAAATTATTCAGAAGAATCAATTAATTGATTTTGGATTAACACTAGACGCGATTACCCCCATGATGGCCAAATATGCTTTAAAAATATTATTACAATTTTATACATCTTATTTGTCTGAATTCGGATTTTCAGTATTAACCATAAAAATGAATAAAAGATAGAAGCATTGTCATTTTTAAGACCAAATATAAATGAAATTATCAAAAACATCAAGCTCAAATTTCTCATTAGGTCTTATTAACTTTATTTCAGGATTAATTAATCCCTTAATAAACACACTGCTGTTTTTATAGTACATATTATTTTACATTCAAAATTTTTATCATAACCTATTTTACACAGTGAACAAAATAAAACAACTTTTAAATTATTTCTTTGTGCGCTGCGAGAAGAAAAGGGTTGAGAATCAAAGACCTAGGCTAAAATTACTTTAATAGTTACGTCATGAGTCGTTTAAAGCCATTTCACAAGCTTTTGCCAATACTAAATACACCCATATCATTGTACCGATAATCCCTTTGCATGGTCTTTTGCACATCTGAACACGATCATTCTTACTTGCCACTCAGTAGCACCAAATTAGCACTCTTAAGACTTTATGAGCTGGACACAGCACTGGATTACTTCTCTGTAATCAAAATCTTATCCTTCCCCTTAACATGCATCTAAAAATTTATGGCCTATAAATTTACATTATAATTTGATAATAAGGTCTAACATCAAATTCACATCTGCAGCATTATAAAACTCTGGCATAATGAATTGTTGTTACATTTTTACATTGGGTTGCATCAATTCTAAATGTATGTGTAAAATAGAAAATAAAATTTATTAAACTTAATTGGCACCAACTGGTAATAGACCTTTAAATTCGTAATTTAATTAAAACACATCTGCGCTTCAAAGATATACCTCATAGGATTTCGCATCACTTTTCCCTCAAGTTTCTCCGGCCTGCAAAGTCTTTAGCCTAATCGCTACTCATAATTAATACAAAATACTTTTTGGTTATAAATACAACCACAATGAGTACACATTACTTTTTTTGCCTGCTGCTGCTTCAATAAACCATGTTCTTTCTTTATTATCTGAAATGTAAGCTGCGAATACAGAAATTATGGAACGAGTTTAGTATCTCCAGTGTGGTCCAATTATCTTCCTATTTCAGGTAGAAAAGTTCCCTCCCCCCAACCCCGAAAAAATCTGGCATACACATTCCTTTTATTCACTGATTATTTTTAACAGGTATACTTCCCTTCTGATCAAAAAACACCTTCTGCTGGAAAAAAATCTGGCCTACACATTCCTCTTCATTGACTGTTTATTTACAATTGATAATATTTCCCATCTTTCCCACCTCCCTGTCAACAGCCCACCCATTTTTGGCAAAATGGTATGGTCATTAGTTTGCTAGTTGAGTCTGCTGAGTATTTATGTTTAATGGCATTTCATTCTTTCAAACACACTGTAATGGCAGCTCGAAAACCGCTTTATACAAGTTCAGAAGAAATTGTACAACTTTTAAAGAATTTATCTGAAAAAGAATCAGATGTTGATTGTTGATGATATCAGAATCAGATGTTGATTGTTGATGATATGGATTACGAGCCTACACAAAACTTTAAGGGAAATAATAATTCTAAAGATTCTGAAGAGAGCACAGAAAAGCAATCGTTGGGCCAATCGATATTTCCACAGCAATTATTTCGACATTACAGGATCAAAGACAAAACATGATTTACCTAATTCAAGAAATGCACAGGGAAGAGAATGTCTTTTCAAAAATCACGAAGAAGACTTCGTGGACTGCGACATCTACTTCACAAACTACAGCTGGGAAATAATAAGCTCTAAATGTGCTAAAAAATGGCAGATCCAACATCTTATGCCGGGGACATTGTGTCAGCTCCTTGTGGATGAATTGATGTCGCGCCATATTCAAAAGTGTACGAAAGCAGAGGCAGTTTTGAACTACAAAGAAAATTAGACAATATCTTTAGAAGAACTTGACGCTTTTGTTATTACTTTTGCAAGAGGAGCATATGATTGCAATGATATGTATTATTAATTTTTGTGGAATATATGTTCTTTTGATCCTTTGGTTTTATTGGTCCTCCTTTTTTTCAAGAACCAATGTCTTGTAATCGCTTGACATACTACAAAACATCCAAAATTTGACTTGAAGTCAACTAGGTCTCAGCATTTAGAAATTGATAAGTTTTCACTTTTTTCAGATATTTGGAATAAATTTACACAGAACTGGGTGATTTTCTATAAGACAGGAGAAAATCTAGTTACGGATGAGCGAGCAGTTATTTCCATCCATTGGATGCTAGCTGATGTAGACTGTACAATGCTTTCCCATTTCTTGGAAAAGACACATCGAGAAGTGAAATTGGAAGTCTTTCTGAAAATGTAGTAATATGAATTCAGGTAGAAATTTAATTGCAAACAATCATTCTTACCTCTCTATCATTAGACTTAAAATGAACAACACAAGCTTTGTGGGCACAGGAAGAAGACATCGAAAAGCAATTCCGTATATAGTGGACATACCCGGCTACTTGAAACAGTTTTACTAAAAACTGGTGAAACTTTACTGATGGGGAAATTCAGGATAAAAGGAATAAAATTGTCCTACTACCAAGTACTTTACATCCAAGTGTAACAAAATAAGAAGAAAGAATAGTTCTACATCAAATACGAATATGGAGTTGATATCCTTGACCAGATGATGCATAAATATTCTGTTCGGGCTGCTTCCCATAGATGGCCACTGCGTGTTTTCTATATTATGCTGGATTTAGCAGGAACGAATGCCTACGTTATCTACTATAAATGAAGTGATAAAAATATTACAAGGCACAGCTTCCTATTTCAATTAGCAGAGGAGTTGAAAGAGCTTTCATTTAAACAGAAGAAAAAGCCCACGATTGCCTCAGGAAATTTCCAACTTCAACAACAGACTCTCGAAGAAAAGACGTCAGTACCAGATTGGACTTTGTAACAAAACAAATGACGTGCGTAAAAAATGTTCATATTATGTGTGTGGAAAATTCACTTCCTATTGAAAAAGTTGTGAAAATTTCAAAAAGCTTTAAAATGAGTTTTATTACGGGTAAATTGAAATTTATAATAAAATATATATTTTTTATAAAAATAATCTGTTGTTCTTTAAAGAAGTTCTTAAAAGCATTAGCATTTTAATATATACATTTAATTTACCGAGGACTAAATTTGACAGCCACTAGTACTTCTACTGTTAAAATGACAACTATCTGCTAGCATTAATTGTAAGGATTCTCAACTAGGAAATAAGTTTAGCCTTATACGTACACGTTAAGTATTTAGTTTTAATTTATGAATATAAAAATTGCTTTTATTCAAGTTTTGGTAACATTTTCTAAGCTTTTTGTTTAATTTATGAACACTTTAGAGAAGTGTTAAATAAAAGTAAATAAAAGTATATGAAATTTTCCAGTTTGGGAAAAAAAGAGGAGAATGATTCATCTAGCAATACTGAAAGGGATGCACTGGACACTCAAAAATCGGGAGAATTTTTTTAGAAATCGGAATATTTATTTTCAACGAAAAAAAGATTTTAATATATTTTTTAATAATGAATTATTTTTAAATCGTTACTAATTAACATCTGAAAGTTCAGTTACTAATTCTTAAACGCAAGCAGTACATCCTGCATTAATAACTTTTTGGTCCTTTCCATGTTGTCTGTGTTTTCGCATAGGAAATGTTTGAGAACACTTGCCTTTCCACTGTGCGAAATCGAAAATTTGCAATGACAAATGGTACACATCGCTAAGGCATTACATCATTTCTTTGAGAAAATATTAGAAGAAAAGTCATGTGTGAACGATTTTTGAAACGTACCCGAGTATTTTACCTTAAATTATTTTTCGAAAGACGTACGTCCACGCAGGTTAGAGACAAGATAACGAAATAACAACCTCAATCTTGCTTTGTGCTCATTGGCTAATATGTGCCAAATGACACACAGTGGCACTCGATGCTCATTGGAGAAACGGAACATGCCATTTTCGGACACGTATTCTCACTCAGAAAACAGAAACGTGTCATAATTTCCTGTGAAACTACTTTGGTTTTCTATGTAGTCTTGAGAAAAACCAGGTGCTTTGAGACACCCCAAATCACTTTTTTGGGGGATGTAAATAACGAAGTATTAAGGCAAGCTACATACAAATTGTGAAAAATTTTAAGAATAAGAGAAAGCAGGGAGAAATATATTGTAAATCGGGTTGGCGAGAGAACAGTCAGAAATCGTGAGAGTTGGCAACTCTGCACTGCACAAAAAATGGTAAAGACGCCCTGCATTGTCTATCTCAGCAGTTCTCAACCTTTTGACTAATGAATATATATATTCTAAAGAAAAATTTAAATCTTAAGTACTTTTTAAAATGATTACTCTTCAATTTCTGAATAAAATTTATTAAAAAATTCTACCCCTTGTACAAAATTGGTTTGCCATTTTAATTATCAAAAATAAGTTACAATACTTTAATTCTAAACTTTTGTGTTAAATTTTGGCCTGTTTAAGAGAGATCAATTCCTTTTAAGTTTGGTCTTATTTCACTTGGTTTTTAACTGTAAATTAGGAGTAGGTGGCTACAGACAATAAATGAAATTCAAATAGCGATAATTTGAGTGTTATAGAAAAAAGAATACGTACTTAAATTTTACATTTAATAGTTAAAAATATTTTGTAGCATACACCCTATTTTTCTCTTGCATACCACAGGTTGAGAACCTCTTGTCTAACTAAATATTAAATTTTCTTTAAAAAAGCACAAGAAGAAACATTAAAAGAAATATAAAAGTTTGGTATTAATGTGTTTATTTCTTTAAGCGAACATTAAGGGATTTTTTTAGTATTTATTGTCTCGGCATTTATTTTTTAAAACATAACAAATGTTTTTGTTACAGTTTTCAGTACAGTTTGTTGTTTTACAAATTTTTTTTGCACATACAGTACAAAGTCCGTAATCCGGACCTCAAAGCCACAAACTTTTTTTGTATGCTTTACGCATGTGCATCTGATTTTTTTCCTTCTATAATAAAACATGTGGAGCTTTTCAAACACGGCCGAGATTGCAATCTTGTTTCCTCCCTCCCCCCTAAGGTATGCAGTAGCAGGTGCAGTTTCTCCAAATGCATTGTATCAGTTTACTGCAGACAGCTTGTCCTAGGAGGTTCTTATCATTTGGTTGCTCCTGACATTTCGTTGTTGATTCTTTTGTAGTACAGAGTGCTTTTAAGCTTTCAACAGCAATAAAGGTAATGGAAGTAAACAACATCTGTCGTGATCATAACAAAGCCAGAAAGGCTTGTTGATCTGACCCTTAGAATAGTTTTACAAAAAACGGGGTCAAAGGCCCGAGGCTCGGCGACATTTGAATTCGGTTGGTTTATCCGTATTATTCTTCCCTCCAAACTGTACGTCTATCATTCAGCCTATGGATATGGGAATAGTGCACGCGCTGAAATGCAAATATAAAGTAGCATTTTTAAAAATCTATGTCAAATTTCTTGAACAATGGCAAGACTACTCAAGAATTTTTGAAATATTTTAGCATAAAATCTGCTGTGTGGAGCATCGCAAGATCGTAGGAGGATGTGTCTTCAGTTACGTTAAAAAATTGCGTGGCATAATTTATGGCCAGCTACCATATTTCATAGTGAGGACGATGAAGATGATAGCCGCGAATTTGAAGGTTTTCGGATATCGCAAACTAAAGGTGAAATTTTCAAGTTATTGGATTATGTAAAGATATGTGGAGAAGCGATAATAATTGAAGATGATATAAGAGAAATTTTCATTGCGACGCTAATGCCCCAATCATCAATCAATTAACGCAGGGCGAAATCTGTAGATCTGGTTCTAGATCCAGACAATATTATAATATAAAGTGACAGAGGTTATTGATAACGAAAAAATTTCGATTGACAAGTTAGTCGGTATTCTCGACACAGCAATTGCCGGACTTGAACAGTGGAACTTTGTCACTGAACAAGAAATTATGTCTGTTTATAAAGAGAAAGTATTAGCACAAAAAACGAAGCAACTTAAACAACTTACATTGAATGAAATGTTTAATAAAGTAAACAAATAAATATTAAGCTTTTTTTTGTAAAATTTGATAACCTATAGATCATAATTGATCTTAATTTCATAAATTACTGTTTCATATTTTTAATTGTATAATTTCTGCATGCCATCTTACCAGATTTAAATTGATGATCTATATTCCAGAAAAACCTCTAATCCGGAGTCGCCGAGACATAACATTACACTTTTCTTTTTTATTTTTAAACTAAGAAACTGGTATTTATTTTCTCACTAGGCATGACACCAAAAATTTAGCAATTGTGATAACGTACCATACAATTTTCCATCAAGTTCTGTAGTTACCTCAAATATGCTAAAAATTTTAAGCTAAAATACCAGCACTTAAAAATGTAGCAATTTAAAATAAAATTGCTCTTGCACAAGCATTTTTTCTCAAAAATCTGTTAACGGAAGTTAAAAGACTACTGTATCTCCTTGTGAAAACTAAATTTCAGCTTGACAGAGGATTGAACTTAAAAATACATAAACAAATCATTCCACATTCTTTTGCAAGATACTTCTGCAAGAAGTATAACTTAACCAAGATTTTACATAAGCAATGTGGTGCTGTATCTGGATTCTCTCATCTATAGGTTACTATAGGTATACTATAGGTTTTTATGTTGCATCAGCAACATAAAAACCTATAGTATCTATGTATCATCCTGCCAATCATGAAAGTTGGCAGAGATCCTGCTAAAGAGCATATTCTTGCAGAATTCTGAAGGTACTGACCTAAACTATTCCAATTTGTTATACTGGCCATATCCAGCTACTCTTGAAGTCAACCAGTCATAAATCGATTACATGGATCATGTTCCATTTTTGAATGAATATTCCTTTTACAATAAATCACCACATCCTATCCATTAACCTTTCAGCAGTTAGGAGCTTTAGCAATTCTTTCTTCCTCAACGCACGCATTATCTATTATCCATAAATCCAACATTAGCTTGAGCATCTGCATCCACTATGGCATGCAACTGGAATTTGAGCTGAGCTTGTTTCCAGTTGACCACCAGAGGAATAATAATTGCTTTTTTGAGGATGTGATCCAATAACTTTTAGGGGGGAGAAAAAAACCACTGCTGACTGTTCTATAAAAAGGTTCCAAATTTTCATCCTGGCCCCCTTTTTTGTTTTCAAACTATAAGAAAAACTACAGCAATAACAGTTAACAGGTATTCTTCCGTTACTGTGACCGGAACACATACATATATTTCTGAATTCGGCCTCAATAACAGAAGATACTAATTTATATCCTTATTCATAAAATTGCCTTTTTTGAGAATTAATCGGCGTTCACAACAAATGAAAAGTGCAGATGTTATAATGGCTTGCGACATCATGCTTACACATAATTGTAGCTTGATAATGCACCTTTACAAATTTCACAGTCGACTAACAAATATCGCAAGTGTTGTACAATGCAGCAAAGCTAATGCAATTGAGTAAAAATAAGATAACTCAATAAGATGAATTTCTATGCAATATCACAATTGCAAGGTTGACCGAGTACTACGATAATGTTACTTTTCGCAATGTCATAGTAACTTATTCACATGACCTGACGTTATAATAAATTTCAGTACAACTTCCGTACTACGATAATGTTACTTTTCGTGATGTCATAGTAACTTATTCACGACTTGACGTTATCATAAATCTCAGTCTCCCTTAAGTTACAGACTGCAATTAGATTCTTAGTCATTTTAATTATCCAACTTAAGTACAGATGTTGCTGGCATATACATAGAATGGGTAGAAAAATGGAATTTGCAGACATACAAAATGTCACTCACACATCATTATGGGTACAATATGCAACCCCACAAATTTTAAAAGCTTATAACTTAAGATGACGGATGACACAGAAATTAGCTGCCAACATGTCAGCACCAAGCAAGCAAGAAAAGAGACTTGTACAAGCACGCATGAAAAGTGAAGCATTCAAAAGCACGGGAGAGTTAAAAGGTTTAGGTTAGAAATCTTGATCTGTGACTGGATAAGACGTCTGCATTTCAAGGTTACATTAAAAATTCAAGATGCACAGTATTTTTGAAGTGACATACTTTAGATTGGAGCCTATGAATATATGATTAACTTAGACTGATATATTAGTTACTTTTTTAGGGCAGAAAGGAACAGTACAGTCAAAATGAAGAATAAAAGGGCTACTGGGAATTAAAATTAGAAGCATGCACACACACATTTTATATGTATATATATATCCTCTACCTATACAGAACTTTTTAGCATGGAAACCAGAAAAATTAGTAATGTATAACATTGAATACATTTGTCCTTTGCATTTAAGAATGAATTCTTTTAGAGTTTCAATACGGAAAAAATATCCGAATTTTATAGACACAATGAGATAATTACTATGAACAGACATTCATGTCTTTAACCTGAAGTTTGAACTCTGTTTTGGTAAAGACAGCATTTATCAGTTTTAAAACCATTTAATTTTAAAATTAGTATAATGAAATAAAATATAGAACAAACAGTAAATACTCTGCAAGACACCCGATTCCAGATGATTTAGACTTTTTGTCTATTTCAAAGAGCTAATGTGAAATTATATTCGAATACAGATCATTTTTAGAGGTGGTTGCCAAAAGACTCTACTGTTGTCTTATTTCACTGTTCTACGAAGATATCTAGCACCACTGAATTTTTTTTCAAATTGTTCCATTTTAACACATTACATAATTCCAAAAAAATTAATTTAAAAATAAATTTAGTACTTATATATATCACAGAACATATATATTACTGTATCATTCTTAATTTACCAATGCTTAGAAAGGGAAAATATCAAATATGCATATTTTTTAGTTACTTAAAAAAATCTAATTTAATAGTTCATCCTGTTTATTTTGTTCCATCTATTATCTCACTTCTTTATATGTATATTATATATATATATGATCTATATGTGTGTGTGTGTGCATGGGTGGTGAGGATACTAACGGCGATTTTGTTTCCTTCCTACATCTTCATTCCTAATATTATCTCCAGAAGTTTCTTTTGATGTTCCGATTTCAAACGTGACTCTTAAAAATCCCCTTACTACAGTTTGATTGCTTATTGGAGAACTTGAAAGTTTTAGTACAGCAATTAATAAAACAAGTAAAAACAGCAGGACTCTGAAACGCTGGCTTGCTGTATGACCTGAAGATTGCCATATGACAAGTTCTATTTAAGGCAAAATAATAATTTTGTTAATTTATTATAATTTTATACATGCATTATTTAAAAATATATGTGTTTACGATATATGAAAAATTTTTAATTTGCAAAAAGTAGCAAAGAAATGAAGAAATGGGAAACAATACAAAATCCCATACACAATTCTAAATGCACACATTTGTCAAAACTAGGAAATCTGTAAAACAATACACGATCTGGCAACACTTTATGTCAAGGAACTGTATGAAGTGTTTTGATTTAATAAATGAAATTTTTAAGACAAATTAAACCACTGACAATCTAAATTATAAGATTAGTTCTTGTTGACTTCATCACACTTATATATCCTCAATAAAGAGCTGCATGGAAAGAATAAACTTATCCGACATGTTTGTTTTTAAACTGCAACTACAGGTAACAAAATACTTCACACATTTCTCATATCTAATCCTGCCCTGTAAATCACACATTTCTCATATCTAATCCTGCCCTGCAAATTCTAATTAAAAATAAAGATGTAGATTTTATTAATTAGAAGACTAAATTAATTTTATTTTTATTACTACTAAAACAAATATCCATAAACATTCTAGATAATCCTCAAAAGCGGCTACCTTTTTAGCTTTCATCACTTCCAAGTTCAGAAATGGTGGTCATTCTATTATGGAAGCACGTAACAGGCAGCCACCATTCCCTCCTATGAGGGGGCAGGGTATTTACATCAAAGCCTTCTCCAGGATTTGAAACCAGGTCCTAACAGTATCAGTCAGCTTCCTGACCATTATTGAAAGTACCCTCTGTTTTGAATGTTTGCAAGAATAACTGCTTTGTTTGGGAGTACATTTATAGACGAACTATTGTTCACTGTTGAAAATTAACAAGCCTGAGAAAAGATCCCAAATGATGCGCATTTACAATCTGTGAAGACATTAATAACCCTTAATCATTAATCCCCCCCCCAGGTTACAAAACATTATCAGAATCAAAATGCCGTATGTGCAAAGTTGCAATTAGAAATACTTATTAATACAAATTTTTCTGCATGTTTCAAATGAAAATTCAGAGGGTGGTCATTTTTGCTACCTTTTGACATACTTTAAAAGTTTTTCAAAAAATTTATTTAAAATTTGTTATTCACTGGTTAATTTCAACATGTTAAAAGTACTTCAAATAAACATTGGTTTGAAAATTTGTCTGACCAGTAACATATAACCAAGAAAAATTCCTTGAATTTTTTTTCTTGGTTTCTACTTTGCAATTCCAAAATACTGACAGCTAAATGTTAAATTGAAATTCTAAGATAGAAAATAAATTTGAATTTTGCCTTCATATTATTAGTATCAATTTTAGAGGATTATGAAACTAAAGGCAAAAAAATATTTAACAGAAAGCATCTCTTAGATCACCCAAAAACAAAAAATGAAAAAGTTTAAGAAATAAAAAGTATGTCTAGAAAATTATTGTATAAAATACAACTGAATATAATTGAAATAAATTTTATTAAATCATGTTCAAGACAAATATTTCCATATATATTACAATTTTATGTGCAAGCCTACGCACAAGACATTATGTTATACAATATCCCCATATAATGAGAGTACATTCGGCACTCACCCATCCAAACATATAATTTCCTTATTTTTTAAAATAGATCTAGTTAACTGCTTTGAATTCAGCCCACATGCAATGAGTTCTAGACCACTGTACTAATGCATTAAAAATTTCTCCCCAGGAAATACTGCATCATGCATTTCATGACTCTTAAGAGTTTCAGAGTATTCTTTTTTTTTTGGCTTTTCATGCCGAAAAAGTGAGCATTAACAAACAAATCCCAACAAAAGAACAGCACTTAAAAATTTACACTGGTACCACACAGGGGGGGAACTTATAATGCCACCTATTTTTCCTTTGTTTTTTAAATAATTCTAGTCTTGTATCATAACAAAAGAAAATTTTAAAAACAAACCATAACAGATCACACATGGACAAGTTTTTATTTGATGTCTTTGCCCTTAATCCCTAGAACTGCTCAAAAACTTTTTTTATAATCCGACGGTGCAACTAGATGCATTCTAAAAATTAATCAGGATCATTTTTATCCAACCAGAAAGTTTAAATGAAATGATAAGTACATTAGTAACTCACATTCCTGACTAAACATTAATTATACTCCAAACTTTATAATCTTGAATACAATTTGCAGCTCATACCAAAAAGGTGTGGCTTATGAACTTGCACGGGAACCTTTCTACTCCTTAAACGAATTTTCATTATCAAAGCACAGTATGAAATAGATATTCCTACCTCTATTGTAATATTCAGAATTTTAAATAGAGCATTTAATACATAATTCTACGCAAGAAGCATAAAATGGGTATGAAAAGTTGTCAATGAATGCATGTTAGATATATGTTGACAGAAGCACATAATTCGGTTTAACTTGCTGGGTGATCAGATAAAACAAATTTTCAATGTGAGATGTAAATTATTTTAAATGAACAACATAACATGTTGGCTATGTCATCTAATACTTTTTCCATTCTACATGTTCATTTCATAAAATGCACATAAATGAAGACTAACCTGCACTAGTCTCAAAGAGATGTAGAAAAAAGCAGTAGCACTGATTTGACATGTTTCGATCATGAATTGCGAGATGGGCTTGCAACAGCCTCGGAGCACCTGTTTTAAAGGACTAGTAATGTTCTTTAAACAACTGTGCTTACATATGCCCCATTATGCATCATTTTTCTCAAGGAAATTGACATTCATCAAGCATACACAGTTTGAAAAATATAACTAACCAATAACCACAGCCATCACTTCAGCATGTCTGAAGATACAAAAAAAATGTAATTTTTTAAATTCAATTAATCACTGCTTTTCTTCAACAGTTCTGTATTTTGTAATATATGTCAGTAACAATTTTTATTTGATAACATTAATCTTTCAAACCTAAAAAATTAGCTTTTAAA
The DNA here is from genome assembly GCA_000611955.2 of Stegodyphus mimosarum. NCBI lineage: Eukaryota > Metazoa > Arthropoda > Arachnida > Araneae > Eresidae > Stegodyphus > Stegodyphus mimosarum. Next base: position 19,351 of record KK116692.1, on the reverse strand, counting down.
ATCTTAATACTGATTATGGAGCAATATATTATTTGCCTGAAGCCTTTATTTTCAGAAAATACTCTTTTAAGCTATTATATAATTTTCACCCATATTGATTCTGCATTTAAGTAGTATGAAATTTTGCTTTAATACAAAAAGGATATTTCCAAAAATTGGTTTGATTTAAATTGTACCACTTCAGCAATGTTAAATTTATAAAATCATGTACTGTTGAAATTTCTTCAATGTAAACAAGTGTGATTTGAAAGTGTTTCTTTCAAGGTATTGTTAAAATTTGGTATGCATTTTATAAACAAAAGATACACTTGTGAAATCTCGTATGATATAGTAACTTGAGTTATGTTGAATGCATGTTGATAAGTGTGTTCAGTGTCAACCTGAATTTTTTCAACTGATATAAAATTAAACTGTACTTTTTTAAATTTCAATGTGGTAATTAATATTTCATGTCTCAAAAACTGATATTAAGATTAAGAGTAAACAGAATGCAATCAAGTCTATTTAAAACTTGTCCAGGCTTGGTCCTTGAATTTATTGCTTATAGTAAAATAATTCAATGTAAATAAAACCTTTTTAAATATAAAAATGTTAAGCTTAAAAAGTTCTGAGTTAAAAACTTGATTTATACTCATTATGCCTTCAGTAAATCTTGAAATGTGTACTTGATCAAAAGATTCAATTATTTCCAGTTAAATAGTTGCATGGATGCGAAAAATAACCTTCCATATTTTCAAAGCATTTACATACTTGTTATTGATGAATCTTGTTTGTTTTTGGTGAATTCAAATACTTACAAATGTAGTAGCCTTTCTCCATCTATAAATGAAAGTGAAAAAAGAAATTCAAATACTGGATGCTCAGAACATGTGCCATTTTTGTGAATTTCAGTTCACGTTTCATGTGCTAATGAAGAGGGAAAAAAGAGTAGGTAATTTTCCATTTCTAAATTAATTATGACATAGTTTATGTATTGCTGGCTCTAATTTATATGCAATATAAGGAACTGCTTTCCAGTTCGTCTCGCTGTAATTTCTTAATTTGTTGTAAACTCGTACAACTTCATATTTCAGTTACATAAAAAGGTACAAAGATTCTTAACTGTTGGATAAATGTTTCAAGTAAGCATGCAAAAGATTAAATTGCAGGAATAAGGTTATCTCTATATGGCTCATTTGTATCATCCAGCATTTTTAATACGAAGTATGAAAACGAAGATTGGCAGTATTGACATTTTTATTGTGATCATGAATACAACACAGACGAATATGAAGACTTAACTGATGAATTCTCAAGGTTAAAAAACTCAAAATGGACACATAGTTTGGTGAAGACTATAAACAGCATTATCTGGCAACAGATGATTTGCTCCCACACGAGCAGTCCGAGGTTCAGGCAATGGCTATTGAAGATGAGCGATCCCCTACCAGTTGCTGCCGTTTCTGTTTGAATAAAAAGGTTGGTTATGCGTTAAGACGTACAAATGCAGGTACATAATCAGAAGAGTTGAAGCGTAAAACAAGGAATAAGTGTGCATTGAATGAGTAACTGAAAAGTGAGCTCAAATCATTAAGTCTTTTCAGCATTAAAAGTATAAAGTCTTTTGAGAAATAAATGCAAATACAGTAATTCTTTTGAGTAAAAAATGCAAACAGTTGAGTAGATAAAAGTTGAGGTATTACTTTGCTCTTGCACACAATGTTTGAAGATTACAGTTGAATTAAATTATATAATTAAAAGCTTTTCAAAATAAGGAGTTGCTTCAGTAAGACAGCTTAAAAAAAGTATATCAAGTAGTTGAATTAAATATTAAAAAAGATGAACATAATCATATCTGGTTTCCAAATGCACTGCAAGTATCTTACTATATGGCACAAAACATTCTTATACTTCATTTCATAAATGGACGATAAGTAGAAATGCACGCAAATTGTATTCTTAAATAGATATGCAACTTGAAGCAATCAGTATTGAACATTTGTTATTAAGGATGCATGTATCCCTTTGTAAAACACAAAGATCTTAAATACATTGCGGCAATAAAATTATATATTATGTTGTATTTTTGAAGACGTTTAAGTACATCTTTATTACAAAAACATTAAAGTGAGACTTTCAGCCATGACAGATGAATACCTGCAGTCAATATGGTACCGTTTCACAAATACAAAGGTAATGGATTTTATATAATCAATGTTAAAATTTAGAAAATTAAATTTACCTTCAATGTTTTAGTAAGACTTTCAATACATACAGAAAACTGCTGAAAATAAATAACATCAATTACTAAGATAAACAAAAAAGTTACCTCTGACCCATTGGAGAACGGCTTCGATATCCTGAACTCCTATAATCACTTCCACCACCTCCATAGGATGGCCTATCATAGCTGCTTCCACGATCTCCACCGTACCGAGATCCTCCTCCTCTTCCACCACGATAGCCGCCACCACCACTTCTGAATCCAGAATCATAACCTCCACGCCCTCCACGAGAATATCCGCCATCTCTTCCTCCACGGAATCCTCCACCTCCACGACCGCCTCTCCTTCCACCTCTTCCTCTGGAAATATCAACTCGAATTTCAGAGCCATTAATTGTTGCTCCATTCATCTCTTTTATTGCTTCATTGGCATCCTGGTCATCTTCAAACTCAATAAAAGCAAAACCTGGTGGATTACGTGCTACCCAAACTTTTGTTAAATTACCAAATTTACTGAATTCCCTTTCCAGGTCTTCTTTTTGAATGTCTTCACTCAAACCTCCAACATATACAGATGCAGACCTCATTTTTCTAAAACAAATTAATGAAAATTATTATCAACAATAAAATTTATCTAGAATTACTATTTAAGAAACTAAAGTACACAAGAAATCAAACTTAAAAAAAATTCTAGTATTAAATCAAAATTAGGCATGAGAGGTAATGCCAAATATGTCACTCGTGGCCGATTCTTTAAATTATTCCAACAATAAAACTATCCAGGTTCATCAACTAAACCAGCATTGTCCAACCAGCAGCTCACTAGTGTTTTAGCACAGAATCCCATCTTTAGGTATGTGTCAGCCACTATCACAAGACGAAAAATGTTAATCTTAGTATAAAAAATCCACAAAAAGGGTACACTACACAAAAAGGGAGGACAGTTCTATCTCTCATTCTACTAGGCCAATTGACTAAATTCAAATTGCGTTTTTCATGTCTTGAAACTGCGACTTATGTATTAGATTTATATATAGCATTGCTCTAATATAGGTATTTTGACACAAAATCGGGACTTTTTCTGAAATGACATGCCAATTTCTATTTCGATTCTATGACTCAAATTATGCCAAACTGCATTAGCTCCTCAATGTTAATTTGATACATATTTATCAATATCGTTTTTATTAAACTTACTTGATTCTTCCTTTCACATTCTGAAATTTAGTTTCATTTCAAATAACATTTGCCCATTTTTAGGATTTATTTTTAAATTTTGTATTCTTAAATAATTTTTATAGAAGTGCAGGAGTGGAAATGTGGGGGAAGTCACATTGTTCCTACATTTTCACACTGCGCATAAAAGGAGAAATCTACTTTCAAATAATTTAAAGTGCCTAAACCACATTTGATGTTTACCATTCCTACATTGTGCACGAGGGGAGAAAAAGTCACATTGTTCTACTTTCAAATAATTTTAACAAAGCAACTAAACTATGTTGTTATCGCTTTCAAAAAGTATGCCAAATCTCAAAACACGACAAAATGATAAATTCACGTGCATCTTCGGAATCTTGGAATAAAAAACTAATTTTTTGCAGAAAAGCATCTATGGAAGAATGATGGTAAAAATTTTATGGACTATAATTATTTTTTTTATTTTTAAAATTATTTAAAAATACAAATTTTAAAAAATAGAGGAATTTTATTTGGAATGAACCTTAATTTTGAAATGTGATAAGAAGAATCAAATAAGTTTAATAAAAAAAGATATTAATAAATATATACCAAACTCAACATTTAGGTACTAAATTTTTTGGCTAAGTTCTTAAAAAGTACTTGTGTGATTTTTACAAAATTTTGCAGTTTGGGATAAGTGCCATACATAAATCTAATATATATATATATAATTTTGCAATGCTATATATAAATCTAATACATGTAAGTCGCACTTTCAGGAAATGAAAAACGTAAGTTGAATTCCACCAATTGGCCCACTACAACGGAAGATGTAGAATTGTGACAATTTTTTCTTTGTGCAGTGTACATTTGCATGTCATGTACAGGGACGATCATTGATGTGTTAAATTTCACTGTGTCCAGTTCCAGCAGTATTATCTGCATGGCAGATTAGGATGCAAGCTGTAGTACAAATGATGAATCATCCATTCAGCTGTGTGGTTGAAATGTCATGAACAGACATGAAATAAATTCACATTAGCAAATGCAAAACTGAACCAAAATGAAGCACTTCTGGCAAGTTTTAAAAATAACACTTTAATTACTTCATATATTTTATGGTGTGCTTGCTGAAAAGAGTGACATATCAGGGTCACCAAAAGAAAACTTATCACCTCAATAATAAACAGGGAAGTTATTTACAAATAAATGCAGTTTTTTATTACACAATGTTTCAGTAGCGGTATCAAAGCAATCACATAGTTAATGTTATAAAACTGTTCATAAGAATTTCAAGAATAAATATCCATTCAGGTCTGCTTTACAGTAGGTATATTTTTGATAAGCTAAATAGTAAATGATGATATAATTCATTATACAGAAATAGGGTAGCTGAGTCAAGGAAGGGCTCTAATGTAGAATTGGGTGCCCTTTCGATTGGCAAAAACTTTTGTTCAGTTTCAGCGATGAAACCCCATTTCCGGTTACCATGAGTGATTTTTTATGTGAAAAATCTATGTGCACATGGACAAAGTGAAGGCAATGTGCAATGAATAGTTTGTGTAATTCTGATTTTTTTTAAGTGAAAATAGGTCGATGTGTACATGGACACGGAGTCGGTTAAATTCTTTGACTTCTTACTTTGGTTTTGTGTAGTCTTGAAATTGTGCCTTTCTGGCACCGATCTTGGCATCAAAAAAGAATTGCCAAAATCTTTACATCAGTGTATTTGCAACAAATGCATAACTGAAATATTTTCTCCGACCTCATAAAATTGCTTCGGTGGAAGCCAGTTTGAAACCAGTTATGGACAACGTTCAAATTACACAAAAATAATATTTTATGATTTAACTTTTCATAGAATAAATTGAGACAAATTCAATTAACCTTATCTGATTCTATTTGACTGGTTTGTATCTGAAATTTAAACAACTGCATAACGTCGTGAAAAGCCATAGAAGCACTTGTTACAAATCTTCAGTTTCCCTAGTTATATGCAGGAATACACTTCTTTGCCTACATGAAAACTATTTTCGCACTTAAACAAGAAAAAAATAACCTCTTAACCTTATTAAACGAAGTTATATGCTTAATATAATCTGGAATGTCCAATATAAACTGGGCTGGATGATGATTGAATAACCTGGAATAAACATCGAGGACGTAATTATTGCTGTGGAAATTTGCATATTTTAATATATAAACTTTCATCTTTAACTAATTTATTTATTTAATACATAAACTTTCATCTTGAACTACATGATATATATTGCATTTTCGTGAACCTTACTGCATTTACATACAGAACATGTTTTCAAACATATATAACCATTATTACGAGTAATTGTTCAATTTAATGGTAAGAATTAAAAAGAGTTATGAAAGTTTATAATGTTGGAGTTTTTTTATATTATAATCTAAAAATACTAAGATGAAAACAAGTACGTAGATTTATTTAATCATAATAACTAATCGTTCACAATTTGTCCTACGGTTTATCTTCAACGCAAACACTTCACTTTGCCTTACGCAATTTTCGCTTCCTCCGATATTATGCTGAAATGAGAATTTTTGGCAAGCGTCTTTTGATGAAAGTTCCCTCTTAGCATCAAAAAATTCCTCCCGAGGACATGGCGATTTTTTGAAATTCAAGATGGCAGAAAAAATTGCACTAAGTGCTGCTTATCTGAGTTTTCCCTTGCATTTAATTACAAAGGTAGGTAGGTACTCCATAAATACATCTAGGTATATTGAAAAACCTTACTTATTTCAGAATTTTAAAAATAAAACAGGGTTCCTATGTAGGCTCTTCTCAAAACATACTTTCTTGGAACCAGACATAACAGAAATATTGTCAATGAACTAATTTTGTTTAAAAACTGACGACTCTTTGTATGAATACAACACTCAAAAGCACAATAAATACAAGTGAGAATGAGAAGTTTTTAACTACCCAACGGACCCTATTAAAAACAAATATACTTCTGTGCACACTAACAGTGAAAGCAATTTTTAGATGAACATACCTCTGTGAGCAAGCTACTTTACAACTTGCATTTTTATTTCAGAGCATATCAAAACACAGCACTTCAGAATGTGTGCGAAATTTTAGTAAGCTGTCAGAGACTGATAATCAAATACCTAATTAATAACAAACGCTTAATGAAAGACTGGCTTCATGAGATATCTGACAATAGTTACATTTTCCTGTATTAGAAATTACTTTTTGCGGATGTTTTCCTTGCATTTTTCTTTCCCCTTTAATTTGAAATAAAAATCATACACCATAGTTGCACTGATTTTCTTCGGTTTTTCACGTATTTGTACTAATTTTCTATATTATTTACAAACAAAACCATCCAGTAAAATCACATTTTCAGGAAATTATTTTCCAAATAAAACAGTACGTGCCTGCAGGACACAGCAGTAATTTAAAAGTAGCCTAAAGAAAAAAACTGCTCGAATAACACTAGATAACATACAGTTTATCACTCGCCTCTTACTTATCAGTTAAAAGTAGAAACAAGCTCTAGAATAACAATGATGCAATTTTGGATAGGACTACATATAATACTCATGATAAATAAAACATTTGTTAACAAAAGGCACCAGATAATTATGAAGTACTTTTTGTTTAGGATGTTGGGTTTTCTTCCGTAAGGAACCCATTGGCAATTATGGCTTTTATTATCACCAAGCCTGCCAATGAACTGGTAAAAGTTTACAATTGGGTACCCCTTGTTTTTTGGCGATTCTGTTTTGATGCCAAGATCGGCGCCAATAAAACACAATTTCAAGATGGCCACTACACAAAACCAAAACAAGAAGTCAAAGAATTTCACAAACTCCGTGTCCATGTACACATCGACCTATTTTCACTTAAAAAAACATCAGAGAATTGCACAAACTTAGTCACTGCACATTTTGACTTTGTCCATGTGCACATCGATTTATTTTCAATTAAATAAATCAAGAAGCTAAAACCACATTAAAACTCTCATGGTAAACAGGAATGGGGTTTCATCGCCAAAACTGAACAAAATTTTTCGCCAAAAAACAAGGGGCACCCAATTCTACACTAGAGCCCAGTTTTGAAATGTTTGAACAAGTTTTGAAATAAAACATATAAAGTTAAATTAGCATATTTAGTATACTGCATTATACTAAGGATGTGCAACTTCAACTTAGCTAAAAATTAGCTGATCAAACTAATTAAGCACTTAATAAACTTATTAGGTCAATTTTGAGCTTAAACATAATTAGTACTCAAATTCAGTTAAGAAAAGCGTGATATTGAGCATATGCAGTTAAAAATTAGCAGATTAAGCAAATTATTTAATGCAATTAAATTTAGGTTGGTAGAGAAGAATGAAGAAAATATGTAAGATTATTATAAAAAGTAAACAGTATTTATTACTAAAATATATATCTAATTCTATTATAAGAATTTAAACATTTATATGCTTATATCTAGCAATGCTTCATTTTCCAGCTTTTTATGGCTCTGGAAATTTCAAAAACCTGTGCCATTAAGTAAACTACAGTGGACACATTACTCTAAAAGGATATAATCTTCGAGTTTAAAATTTTGGTGAATTTATCAATTTATCTTGCCACCTTTTTTTTTACTTTTAGACTGCCTGTTTTGATTCTTTAGACTTGATATGTGCACCAGTTGTCAGATTAATGTAATGTATGGAGTGTTGCAGCATCAGAATTTCCACTGATCTGTGGTTTGTTATGAATGTGTTTTCAATGAGGGCAATCTTTCCAAAATATACAACTGCTGAAAGCTTCCTTAATTTAATGAAAATAGTTCCATCTATTCCCAGTTAAAAAATTACATGACAGCAACGAAATCAGACAAAATACTGAATAAGTGAAGAATAAATTATACTTCCAATGTTAACAATGAGCATGATGCTACAATATGCAAAATTGTGAATAGCAATATAAGGAACCAATAACAATGTAAGAGGAACACAAGGTAACCCAATGGATTCACATGTTGCTACCTGTCACCATTGTTGGCAGTGTTTCCTTTGCAGAACTTTTCCCAGCATTTCCACTTTATGCCATTTACTACGCAATTATTACACTTATTTTAGAATGAGGTGAGTTTTATTTAATAGTCCAAGCAATGTCAAAAAAAAATTACATGATTTGCTTTAGGTGGGCTTAGCTAATAATCTCTTACTGATTAAAGATTGTCACTGAATATGAACTCGGTTCATATACAAATTAGCTAACTCGCATCAGAATTACCTCAGGGGCTGACCTGTCCCGAGTTTATAAATATAATGATGATTTAATTCAG
>KK116692.1:0-10548 GCA_000611955.2 Stegodyphus mimosarum | reverse complement strand
GCAGGAAATTCTTAAAAGCAATGCATGTCAAGCTTTTAGAAAGCTAAAGCAATAATTCATGGGGTTTGAAAAACATTAAAAAGAAGCACAAGTTCATCGCCAATCCAGTTAATTTATTGCAAAAGGGAGAAGTATGAGAATGTCTAATGTAATTACATATAATCCATCATATTCTAAAACTTAAGAGCATCTGAAATACATTAGAAAAGTTACTTTACAAATACATCTTGTTTTCTCAGCAACCAAGCACTTAGGAAAAAGCAGTTATGCAGTTAACAGAAACATCAAGTCGTATGGATGAGAGCAATTATTGTTGACTATATTTCCTTTTTCTGGCAATTTTTCACAGGCTTTGAAAGTGATAAAAACTTCCATATCCTGTTTACCAGTTTCTTGGAAGAATGCAACAGCTTCATTTTTAACGAATGTTAAGATATTTACCATTTTGTAATTAAAAAACTGATAAATAAAATTTATTTTGTAACTTTTATTACTTAAATTTGGACTTGATCTTTAACTCGTGAAGATATACATGTTCTTTACAAACATGAATATACATGAACTAAAGAAAAATATAAAAGTTCAAGCACAAATTATTGAAAAAAAAAACATATTTTAGTCTATTTTAGGTAGGCTTTAACCAACAATTATTTGGCAGCAAATAAAACCGAAGCATACCAAGTAACGTACTGGGAGAACACCTCTTCTGAAGCTTCTACTTCTGCTAATCACCAACCAAACCTCACATACAATTTCAGATCATTCTTTAGCTTTTTAATCGTAGTTTCTAATAATCTCATATGGAAAATGCTAAAATATACCAGGAACTAGTGACTTATACAAAAGTATACATTAAAGGGCTCTTACCAAATAAAAAGATTTGATGGATCTTCATTGATGTTGCATATTTTCGCTAGATCTTCAAATCAAATATATACAAATGGCCAATTTCTTAGAAACTACTATATGTAGCTGTCAACTTTGAAATGTGAAAAACCAGGTTTTCGCATTAGACAAAACGTCATAGCGTAAAATACAGTATATATTTGGATAAAATTCTGAAATATATTTATTCTTAAAGTTATGTCCTTTAGTTAATTTCATTTTGCAATTTTCTCACTTTTTTACAGTGAAAAAATCCTTAGTACATAAAAGCTCAATGAAAATAAAATTAATAAATGTATACACAATATTTTTGATATGCATTGCAGTTATGTACCTTTTACCGACATGAAACAAAACACTAATATTAACTCATTAAAAATGTTTCTGCAATAAATCTAGATTAAATAAATTTAATATGAAAATTCACACTGAAAAGCAAAATACTTTCCTTAATAAAGGCTACAAATTGAAAATAGTGAGATTCAGTAGAATTGGTAACTATATTATACACAGTCCAGTCACATTAATGTGACCATCTGTCAAAAGCCAGAATAACCACCTTTCGCAGAGCGGACTGCTGCGAGACGTGCAGGAAGAGAGTCACATAGGTCCCTGAAGGTGTTCTCTGGGATGTTGAGCCATGCCGACTCTAATGCCGTGGCCAGCTGCGCTAGATTACGCGGTTGGAGGATCCATGGCGCGAACAACTCGATCGAGATGGTCCCACAGATGCTCGATTGGGTTTAAGTCAGGTGAGTTTGCTGGCCAGGGGAGGACGGTAAACTCATCCTGGTGCTCTTCGAACCACGCACGTACACTGGCAGCTGTATGGCACCTCGCATTGTCCTGCTGGAAGATGCCATCATCCTGAGGAAAAACAATGCGCATGTAGGGGTGAACATGGTCCGCAAGGACAGATGCGTACTTGTATTGATCCATTGTGCCTTCCACAATGATCAGTGAACCTAGAGAATGCCAGGAAAACATTCCCCAGACCATAATGCTCCCGCCTCCAGCTTGGACCGTTCCGGCAATGGTTGCAGGGTGGTTCCTTTCAGAGGTTTCACGCCTTATACGCCAACGTCCATCTGTCCGATGGAGCATAAAACGCGATTCATCCGAAAACGCAACCTGTCGCCACTCAGTGGACGTCCAGCTGCTGTACTGGCGTGCAAATTCTAGCCTTCGCCGTCGATGAACAGCAGTCAGCATAGGTGCACGAACCAGGCGTCTGCTTCGGAGGCCCAGACGCAGCAATGTTCGCTGAATAGTACTTTGGGAGACACTTTTGGTAGCCCCTTGGTTCATTTTGGTGGTCAGTTGCTCAACGGTAGCCCGTCTATCTGCCCGAACGCATCTCCGCAACCGTCGTTCGCCTCTGTCATCTATGGCCCGTGGTGCACCACATTTGCCACGTCGCTGATTTTGGACAGTCCCATTTTGCCATGCACGGTACACTTTTACCACGGCGGCACGCGAACAGTTCACAAACTCAGCCGTTTCGGAAATGCTTCCACCCTTGGCTTGAAAGCCAATGATCATGCCCTTTTGGAAGTCGGATAAATCGCTTCGTTTCTGCATTACGCCAACGATTGAAATGTTTTCCGAAGCCCTCACACACCCTTTATATACGCTCAACTGCACTGTGCTGCCACCTGCCTTCTGTGATTGGTTATTTAACTCTGACATGGAAAGTACGTGGTGGTAAGTGAATAATTTAAAATTATAACTGAGAAAACAGAAAAAATCCACTTCTCAAAAAATAACTACTGAATTAAAACTTCTATTTTTGATTTGAGTCTTCATTGTATCAGTGTTATAAAAATCCAAGAACTCAAACCTTACCAGAGATAAAGTAAATGACATCGAAATATTTAGACAATGTATAAAGAATACAATACGCAAAGTGTAACACAAGCACTGATAAAGTTACACTTGCCTTCTATTATATAATCCAATCATTGTGTTATCAGTGTTATAAAAATACAAGGACTCGTTACTTTACCAGAGCTAAGGTAAATGACATCAAAATATTCACACAACGCATAAATAGAATAGTATGCTTAAGTACAACACAAGCACTGATAAAGTTACACTTGCCTTTTACTAAATCATCCAAATCAATGGATTCCTAACTTTTTTATCAATGTTACTTATGTAAAACAGAAATGCAGAAAGTTTTTTAGCTCTATTTCATAATTTAGGATTCAAACTGCTTATTATGTTGAATTTAATTATTTAAATTTTTTGTCCTTTTTTATATTTAATCAGTTTGAACTTAGGTTCCCTATCGCATTTCGATTCTTTATTTGCATTTTGCGGTTGTGTGTGGTAGAGATGGCATTAAACTCGACTGCCCATTTTGCCGCTCAGGACTATATTCCCAAAACAACGACAACGCAAATAAATTTAATACGAGGAATAACAGTTCCTTGAATAACATATTCCTTAATGAGAGAACGCAAATATAGTATGTACACAGAGAAATTTTCAATCTTTCAACCAACAGCATCTTTTAACTTCGATCTTTCAACAGACAGCATCTTTTACGATAAATCTAAATCAGCAAAATACAAATTAATTTTTTAATTTTACAAAAAGAAAATCGCATTCACACCAGACAAGCATTTTAGCGGTCTCCCTTTTAAGAAAAAGAAAAAAGCACACCATTTAAGATGAGCAATGCAATTTCTTCGAGCAAAATGGCGCGTATCCTTGTTTTTCCATCAACACTCATACTTTTTAATTTTTCCCTCTAGATTTCAATACCCGATTAATTTTTTATTTAGAACTTTAACTTTCCCCCCCAAGCATATTTTCTTTTACAAGTCTACCAGTATTATTATTTGCATCGCAAAAATCAACATTTATACGACAGATCGCTACGCTCATTAAAGCGAAGAGAGCGATTTTATACTTCGGTGGAGTCTCTGTTATGTATATAATCTAAGGCATCGAATGGCACTTTCCACAAAACGAAATAATGCAGATATTTCTGTTTTTGAAACTAAATTTACGCTACCTGCTTGAACGTCACACACACTAAAATAAAATACATTTCATAAGTTCTAAATTACTATGAGAAAACAATTTTAGAACTCCTTTCACAGCAATTATCCTTACAATTAACTCAACAACATGATATTAAAAGTTTAATCAATTACTACACAATGATTCTTAGGTTTCAGAACGGTTATCTACAACGGCCTACCGTCACGACACAATGCAATCGATAATGGCGGCCATAGTTCGCATTTCAAGGCCGGCAAGACGCCAAAACTTTTGCGACTTACTAAATGGCTTGACATACAAGTAAAAACTAAACAAAAGTACTTTTTTTTAATTAAACCACATTACTGAATAACAATTGAAATTATTACAGTAATATGGACCACTTCGGACAAAATGCAACCGGTACATTTCATTAAAACGTAGAACATAAAATTAAATTTTAAACTAAGTTACCGCATAAAAATAAAAAATAATATACTTTACTTAGCTTTCATTTAGCTTAACATACACTGAAAAAGATCCATAAATACTTACAGGTATTAAAATGAATAAAGAATTTTCCCTACGACAAAGATTCCACGAGCAGCGTTCTCCTACGTCTAATCACACTGACGAAAATGGCGCAAAGAGGTAGATCGCTACATACGGTTACAGTTGTAACAATTTCAAGCTAAGGACCCCTAGAAGCGTTTTCTTGCTCTTCTTCTTTACATGGCAAATAGAAAATATAACAAAGTACCTTTATAAAAAATTAAAATGCAAGAGCTTCAATTTAATCCCGCATAACTGTATGGTACAGGGGCAGCTTATTATGCATAGGAATTCTTAATTCACAAATGCAAGTTAAACTTGCCTGCCTTCCCTCGCCCCAGATTCTCAGATCTTTATATCTTTTATAGAAGTAGAATACCCCTCCCGAATAATTTTCTCAAAATCCTGAACAATCCTTTATTTTTAAAAGTAAAATTCTCCATTGCAAAGTTATTTAGCAAAAGTAACACCTGAATGCATCAATATTTTCCCAAATATGAGCATTTATTACCATTATAATTACTATTATTACTGGGCAACATACATCAAAAATAAGGCATGTTAGTTATACTAATCAAAGATATATATATACATTTATTAGTCAAGGTATGAATCGTGGAAAGTAAGAGGCTATTAATTTTGAGTTTATAATTTTATTTTGCTATATAATTCCAGTTAAAATATCTTCATAATTTAAATGAATATTTAGGATTCATCCTGATTTTTTCGGATCTTCACCTATATAATGCCTTCATTTTTTAACACCTTTTTTTCTTTTTAATTATTGTGTGTAAATTTAATTCTGATTTACAGTGAAATGTGTTAAACGCGAAAATGCTTAAGAAGAAATATTGGTTAACGCGAAAGAATACAACTGTCTCGACAGTCTACTATGTATTTTGATGCATTTTTTTCTTTTAACCCGAAAAGATTTCCCTTCTGGCAATGACCAAAATACGGAACACACCAGCCGGGTAGATGTGAAATGAAAGAGAAGTGGTTTTACATATTTCGTAGAAAGAAGGCTAACTTGGATTTGAAATACCCTCGGAAATGCCTGTGATATTAGTCAATTTTGTTTACCTAAGCAACTTGCACCCTCCACCTCTATAAACGCCACACAAAAACAAAATCTCTCATCTTCGGAATTCGGTGACGAATACATCGCAGTGTGTGTAAAAATCAGTCAGTTTGGTTCGCTCCAAAAGAAATGGAAAAAGAGGATATTGAAACCAAAGCTGTATGTAAGCAGACAGCTTTGATTGAAACTGAGCCGACAGTGGAATTACATTTGGTGTTACACTTTTACAGTGAGCCGAAAGTTAACGAAATGTTTGAGAAAGTTTTTGTATTATTGAATTGTCCTACTGTATCATCGGAAGAATTCGTTGCAGTAGATTATGATAATGTGTGTACAATCCCAATTATGGCAGAAAAAGATATTTGAGTTTGTTCAAAGCTAGAAAAATATCCCTGATGCAGATTCCGATGACAAAAAGGAAATGAGTAATGCAGCAAAATGGACAACATCGAACAATTTGATGATAAAAAAGACAATACAAAGAAAAATATCAAATTATTTTCCAGAAACTCAATGTTGTTTTTCAAAAACTTGAAAATTTTGTGTTAAATTAATTTTTTGCTGATATTTTTGTTTCATTGATCTTTATTAAATACATACATATATACATATCTATGTAAATAAAATGTACTCTAATAAACTTAATTTTGTTGAATATATATTTTTTTTAAAAATATCCTTTAACACGAAACAATATTTCAGTCCCCTCAGCTTCGTGTTAAACGGTTTTCACTGTATTAAGTGGGAATTTTTTTTTCTTCAACAATTAAAAGGCTTCTTCAACAATTAAATTCCATAAAATCCTGAATGGTAACTTGGAAGTTAAAAATCTAATTATTTGTATCAAAAACATCCTAAAAGTAAAAATCTCAGTCCTTCACATTCTAATGAAAACGATATAGTTTCCAGATTTATAAACAATGATAATTAAATATGAAAACTAATTTGTAAGCTTATTAATTTGTAAGCTTATTAATTTGTAAGCATACTTGCACATCCTTAAAGTTAGCGAGGACGAAAGTATCCCTACTCGAGGCCTTACATGATATGTAGCAAAGCTACTTCAAGCTTTGATAGAGGAGCCTTACGCAGGCTTCGATCCCTACTGCAGTAATGGATTTTGGATCTTGATTTTGCTGCTGGCAGTCAACTACTAAAGAGTTATAGCCCGTACATAAATATTATGCCAATGGCCATTAACAGAATAAGTTTAAATTAAAAGTGTTTAACACCACACACAAAGGCGAGATCAATAATTGAGTTATACTCATTAATTAATAATTTTTGTAGTTGATAAACAATTATATATAGCAATTGATGTGCATGCTATGTGCATGGAGTCCAGAGATGAAGTGAGATCTTAGTAACAGGGAGTGAGGCTAGGCAATGCAAGTCACATGACGTGTACAAGTACCCCCGTATTCACCAACAGCTGGTTAATTCATGTATCACGGAATCCATGTATCAGTGGTAACTCACAGTCTGAGCTACGGTTAGCACATTTGGTATTCTCCATTACTGAATTACGTGATTCAAGAGAGATACCTGGATTATTTGTAAGAAGCGTTGTCATTGGTTGAAATAATTCATGTGACATTTACGTCATAATCAGCAGTTTCTCACAGCTGAATTCTGGTAGTAAGCTGTGTTTTATAGACAAACATGGCCGATGTAAATAGGCAAAACTATACTGTTTATGTTATGTGTTTAAGTGTTTCATTATGGATGTTTTTTATGCATTTAAGTTTGTTAATTCATTGCTGTCTTATGTTATTTTCAACACACCACCATTTTTTTTAAATGGTTACTTTTTAGTTTTATGAGCCATTAAACATATAATTGCTGGAAATAGGAGTTGACTCCATAGGCTAGGTTTTTCATATGCTAGGTTGGCGAAAAATTAATCAATGATTGCTCACTGTGTGGAATAATTGGGCAGATAATGCACAACCATAATTTCTTTTCACAATTTGATTTGAGCATCATTTTTTGAAACTTCCTTATTATAATGGTCCCCAAGAGAAATCTAGTTTTGTTACAAAACTTATGTGCATCTATGTAAAAGAAAAAAATTCCCACTGAATTTTCTGAAATCAAAATTACATTCACAAATTACTGAAATTCTTGTTAATTCCCAATGCTCATCACTGCATGCAAAGGGTATTTGACAAAATATATCTTTTATTAATGCTTCAGCATAATTTATAGCCCTGTCTTACAAGAACATACTGACAATTTTATTTTATATACATATTTTTCTTGTGATAAACTGTACTATTACACAAAATTTTCTACATATATTTGACGTCTCAAGTACACAATAATAATATATTCTATAATATATATGTTACATTGTAACAGTATAAAATAAATGTTATAATGAAGAGTCATATTTTACTTCTCGTCTTTCGTGCTCTGTATCAGGCAATCTGATGTACTGAGGGCATAGCTTCGCAAGACATTGTGACACTTGATTTATTGCCCGGCAAGCCGACGGTTGACTAACCAAACTTAAATCTCCAAGAACTAATTGAAAGGTTCCACAAGGGTAAAACCTTAGGGCAATGCACACTTTTTCGTCAGGTGTTAAAAAGTTGTTCTTAGCACTGCAGGTCAAATCTTCACTTACAATATCAATTATATGCGATACCGTTGTTTTATTCAAACGGTACCGCCGACGAAAATCGATATCATCTAATACATCGAGATCACATTCTCTGTTCGTTACTATCAGCCGTGATCTCCTTTCAATTGACTGCAGATCTTCTAACATCAACAAATCACTCACGGCATCCATCTTTAAACAAGTTTTCACCCTTAGCATCGTTCTGCGCATGCTTAACATTAACCAGGGTAAATAATCCACCGCCATCGGTGAATCAGGATCCGACGCTCAGATGCAAGTGTAACGCACAGTTTTGTGGTTGGAGAATAAGGATTTCGCTCTGACGCACTGGTTAAGACGAGAATTCATGAGTTAAAAAGTTGGTGAATACGGGTGGTAAAGTTATTGGTCCTTCAGTCCGATGAGGAGATTTGAGTAAAATAACTTTTTAAGTATTTGAAGATGAGAAATATGTACAATAATAGCTTGTGGATGTGGTCCTTTAGTTTCTGTAGAAATTTGGATGACTTATTGATATGTTAAATATCAGAAATCATTAAATAATGTAAATAAATCTTGAAAATTCTTGGTTAAATAAAAAAAACAAAAACAAAGTCCTATCTTTGCAAGAGATAATAAGCACAAAGTCCTATCTTTGCAAGTAAAATATATATACACACAGTTTTGAGTAACACTAATGATGCGAAGTTTACAATGATACAATACATACATCACCACCATAACGCATTATGATGAATAGTTCGAGGTCTTTTAACGGTATATTCTTCTGTAGAATCATATTCTGTGAGGCTTCTGATAGCTGTATATGGAGAGTGTTTGCGATGCGATGCGATGCGATGCGTGCCTCTACAGGCGAAATCAAAACGGCAAGTGCGTAGTTTTACAAGAGTGGCGTTCTAGCCAATATGCGCCAAGACCGGCGCCAAGAAACAAGATATCGCCAATGCGTTGAAAACATATTAATCATTTCAAAAACACACAATTAGTACTCAACATAACCCCCCGGCATTGAAGGGTTCAAACACTTCAATCAATAATGAATAATTAAATATACATTACAAATACAAGATAATTAATACATAAACTGCAAACAATACTCATACAATACAATTACAAGAAATGAAATTACACTGTTAGCAGATTGTTGAATAAAAAAAAAGTCCTTTAGGAAGAATTCTCTTCTAATGGCAATATCGCTGTTTTTGCGATTCCTCTTTTTATAATTCCCATTACTGCCTGCACAATTACAACCCTAACCTTTCCGTCTGGTCCCGGGAAAACATTTACAACGCGACCTAGCAACAAGTTATTTACAAGAAGGCTATCTTCCTTAACCAATACTAGGGTACCTATTTTCAAATTTGTTCTATCTAACTTCTCTTCAGGACGCCTGATTAAATTGTTAAGTTTTTGCAATTCAGCGTTAGCACCAACGAAGTTTTTTGCGTTGTCCGAAAATATAACTGCCATTTTCCCTCTTCTAGCAATGAATCGCTTCAAAGTGGCAATGAAGGCAGCTGTTGTAAGTTCGGATACTAATTCGAAATGAACTGCCTTGGTTAAGAAGCAAACGAATATTGCTAAGTATACCTTATTTAGGATCCCCTTTCTTTGTCCCTTATACCTTATGAAAAAAGGGCCCCCAAAATCTGTGCCAACATAATTAAAAGGGGCACTGGGATTTACGCGTTCTGAAGGTAAAGAACCCATAATTTGTTCAAGCGTAATTGGGTTGTTTTTCCTACAGGTAACGCATTCATGCGTTATTTTTCTGGTTAAATTCCTGCCTTGTATTGGCCAGAATTTCTGCCTCACACAACACAACAATGCCTGCGAACCTATATGAAGATATTTTTTATGATAATATTCTACAATTATATTGCTTAACTTACCCTTTGCTGGCAAGATTATTTGGTGTTTTTGTGAAAAACTGAGGTTGGCATTTTTTAATCTGCCTGCAACTCTCATTACCTTATCTTTATCTAAGAAAGGATTCAATGATACTAATTTAATTTTGCAAGAAATTGGCTTACCTTGCAGTAATGCGTGGTATTCTGGATTAAATTTTCGTTTTTGATATTCCCTTATGAGGTAATTTTCTGCATAATTTAATTCTTCTGAACTTACCCAATTCGTTCTTTTATGAGGAGAATTTCTTCCCTTCCTTGAATTCCAAACAAACCTGAAAATATAGCTCAAAATACGTAGTAATTTAATATAATTATTACTAATGTTTAAAATGGACTCAATTAAATCATTAGTGTCAATGCTTATCAGAGATGCGTCAGTCACTTTTCTAAGCTCACTAGAAAAGTCTTCTGTTTCTTCTAGATGTTGACGATCAATGTTCTTAGTAGATACGGGGATCTCTTCCTTCATCAGGAAAGAAGGTCCGTTCCACCAGAGATCAGAA
>KK116691.1:870040-889321 GCA_000611955.2 Stegodyphus mimosarum | reverse complement strand
AAGGGATTATATGGGACATTAGCTAGAATAAGAAGCTTGATGCCGCTGACTATTATAATACTACCGAAGGGGCAAAATCAAAATATTTAGGACTATTTTCATTTTTGCCATAGTTCATTCAACGATCACTTAAGTTAAAATAAATTAATGTTCCTTCCATCTTGAAGTCATTACCAAATTTCTTTTAAACAACTGTAGTGATTAAGATTACAGAACAATTTAAAATTTCACTAAGGAATTGTGTGACTTTCACCCATGCATGCTCTCGGTGTATAAATGGTATTACATGTGTGTATATTATAATTGTAATGGTGTGTATTATATTCAGAAATCTAATTTTTAATAAATAATTAAATTAAAAATCTAACTATTGCGTTATGAGAGAAAATTCTAGCTCATGTAAAAATTACTCCCTTTTTCATTTCAAGAATTCCGATCAAGATTGTTTCCTGTAGTCAAAATGTTCTCCCCCTTCCCCTTCCGTGCAAAAAAAAAAAAAAGAGCAAGGTTCTGTATTTAGCACCTTGACCTAGCATTTCATTTAAAATATTAGAATGGTTAAGGAAGCAGAAATATATTTCTCAACTTTTGAGTCATTCTGTATACGTAGTGCAAACATAAGTTTCATATGTGTTAGGAATGTGCATAGTACAAACTTCAGCGCTTATACTTATTAAGAAATAAAAATTTCAAGTTCTTCGTTTATTTCAAAATTCGTGTATTATTTCTCTCTATATATGTTTGTGTGTGTATGTGTATATGTTAAAAATATATATATTTCATAATATAGGAACTGAAGAAAAGACACAAATAACTTTTAATCGTGGCCAATGGCTGTAGATGGTGTGGCTCATAGAATGCATATTGCATAGTAGAAGGATGGAATTCGCAGTCAAAATTTCGAAGTTAACTGCATCTTAACACAATGAATAATAGAAAGAAGACAACCGTTGTAACTTAACTGGAGGCAAGGTAAGTGAGAAAAAAGGAAGGAGACGAACAAGGTGAGAAAATATGTTTATTATGCTTAGCGCAGTAGAATCCAAGAACAAAAACAGACAATGATCATCATCAGAGGATAAGTTCTAAATTACTACCTCACATGTCCGGCGCATGGAAGATTTGATGTTCTGGAAAATACCGAGCGTGTCCCAAACTTCCTCAGCAGCTGCTAGGATACACGCAAAACATTTTTCAGCGCTGTTAACGGAAGTTCGTACACCAGTGTTTTGATGTATCCTCCAAAAGAAGTAGTCAATGCAAGTTAGGTTTGGCGATCTTTCTGGCCAAATGCACCGGACCACTCTTGCCGATCCAGCCGAAGTGTCCTGATGCATTCAGAAGCCTGGGAGAGTGTCAAAAAGTATTGGTTTGAACTGGAATATTATTCCCTGATTGGCTAAAAGATATATACTTTGCAGCGTTACGTAATTTCGTATCATGCAGATAAATTTTAAATTACGCAATTTAGATTGATATATTATATATGAACAGTTACTATTTTTGGACAGAAAGGGAAAGCACCCAAATTAAAATGAAGAATAAAAGGGTTATTGCTAGTTAAATTTAGAAATATTTTATCTGTCTTATATATGTATATATAATTTAATTTTTAAAAATATAATGATTTACTACCTTCGAGAGCGAAAATAAGTGAGTACAAAAGTCTGTTGTAACTACTAAAATATTAAGTAAAAAAGTTAGGATTAGGCAAAATATTAATTTCCAAAAAATGTTCTGAATTTAAAAAAAAAATAAAACATTTTTTTAATATTTATGACAAACTTGTATTGCTTGTTTAATTTTTGGTTTAACTAGTTATTTCATGTTCAGAATCTTTACTGTCACGTTTCTTTCTTCCTTTCTTTTTTCGTTTTCTTCCGCTTTTCCGCGAGCCCGTAAATTAGTTCGTATGTATTTAAGTGAAGGTTTGAATTTATTAAGTCAGATGGTGTTCTGCCTATTGAACTTCACGCTACTATGATTGCTATTCTAAGATAAGAATTCCAGTCTTCGTGGATTATACTTGCCAACAGTAATTTCTCACCAGTGACAATACAAAACACCAGAAAGGAGGGACACGAACAGGGTAAGGAACCATGATTATTATACTTAGTGCAGTTAGTTAAAAGTTCACATTACAGCCTTGATGTGCCACTCCATCTAAATGCAATGTATGTTCAATATTGGATCGGCAAGAGTGGTCCGGTGCATTTGGCCAGAAAGATCACCAAACCTAACTTGCCATTGACTACTTCCTTTGGGGGGGTACATCAAAACACTGGTGTGCGAACTTCCGTTAACAGCGCTGAAAAATTTTTGCGTGTATCCTGGCAGCTCTGAGGAAGTTCGAGACACGCCCGGTATTTTCTAGAACATCAGATCTTCCATGCGCCGGAGATGTGAGGTAGTAATTTGGATCACATCCTTTGATGATGATCATTGTATGTTTTTGTTCTTGGATTGTACTGCGCTAAGCATAATAAACATATTTCCTCACCTTGTTCGTGACCTTCCTTTTTTGTGTGTGACACTATCGCAACAGGAACGCGTTTCCGACCATGTATTGCTTGGTGTGTTATTTTTCATCGTTTAGGGGTACTCTACTCTCCTGAAAGTTTGCAACTGATTCGCTGAAGCACCCTGTATATATAATTAAGGGAAATTGGGAAACTTTTCCAATTTTATTTTTTAGTCATAGTGCTTTTTTTAATGTTTTTCTCCACTTTCTGGCCTTCCATTTTTTTTATGTTTTGTCGTTTTTGCCTCAATTTGGAAGCTTTACTGTATAAATTATTATTAAAACTTCTTATTTTTTTTCCTTTTAGCATATTTTTTATAAAATAAATTGTTTTTCTCTGAAATTTTGAATATTTAGTTTTAGCAGTGGTTAATATGCAGTAGTTGCTATGGCAGTTTTCCATTTTCTTTGGTTCGAAACTTATTTAAATATTTATTTAGCCCATTTCTTTTAATTTGTCAGTGCTCTTATGGTTATTTTGAGAATTATTTTTACAATATTTTTGTTTTAGGAACATTCAGGAAGAGATTAAATTTTTAGGATTAATTAAAACTAAAAATTTACAGAAAAATTATTCGACTTTCAACGCACTTTAACTAATAATTTTAATTTAATTAATTTTTTATTTGACATTTTATTTTGAATCATCTTATAATTAAGAATTTATAAGCATCCACATATAATTCGGAAACATAACTGTGTTTAAAATTCCCTGAGTGCTCCTTGAAAAACACGAGAGAATTTTCAACAGTTTCTTATTTTATTTTCATTATGTTATGTTATTGAATTGCTATGTTTTGTTTTTCTTTCAGTTTTGGTGTATGTACTTCCTGTCAGACTGTTAATTCTTTTTCATTTAATTTTTTATTTAATTATTATCTGTTGAGGATTTAATTAATTTTGCAGCACACAGCGCGATGTTAGTAATTTATAATCTTAATTTGAAATTAATAAACTTTTTGTACATGTATCTATATCTATATCTATCTATCTATCTATTTAAATTTGACAATTACAATATATTATTTTCTCATTCATATGAAGCTATTTAAAACTTTAAATTGAATTGTAAACAAATGAAATGATTAATTATTGCTGCGAGCTAATTTGCAATATCATTGAAATTCAGAAAGCATAAATAAATTAAGTGTCAATATCCAAATAATTAAAAAAAATATATAAAAATCTTAAAATTTTATCTTAAAAACTTCAAAAAATTTAAAAACTAAATTAATTTGCATTAAGTAAATAATTCTTGAGCAGGCAGGGGACAGATCTTTTCAAGGGGAAGTTGCCTCCAAACCTAACTCTTCAATTACTCAATTCGTGTTTCGTCATCCGTATAGGCATAAAGAATTACACAAAACCAAAAGTAGTGAAAAGTTTAAATAAGAAATTTAATAGTAAAAGAATTTCGAGAAAATATCCACTATAGGAAGCAAAATTATTAATTAAAAGTACATATCCAATGTAATTAAGAGTACAAATCCAAAGTAATTTAGAAAACAATTTATCTATCATCCAAAGTAATATATATATAGAGAGAGAGGGAGAGAGTATGTTATCTATCTATCTATCTCTCTCTATATATATAAAATTTATAGAAAGTAGTATAAGAACTAAGAGACCTTTTGGTCAAGAATTTTGCGCATTGAGCTGCAAAATTAAAATTAAAGGTAAGCAAAAGGAGTAAAATTCTAAAAGTAAATTAGACATTCAAGTTCCAAGCAAAAAGAGAAAAATTCTAAAGGCAATCGTCTAAAAGTAAATTTGATACCTACGTTTCAGAGTTTAAAATATTTTAACAAAAATTAATTACTCAAAAGTAAATGTAACGCAAAAAAAACCTAGAAACTAAATGTTGGTATTCAAGAAATTTAAAAATTTTAACACGTAAAAAAACCATTTAAAGCACAAACTAAATTAAAATAAAACACCAGAAAAATTACAAAGAATAGCAGTAAATGGCAATAGTCTCTATAGAGAATAATCAAGGACATTTAAGATCTTAACAGTCTTAAAATCGCAATCATGGACAATCAAGGAACTGTCATCATATCACTGACATTATAATAGATAATCGTCTGTCCTGGCATAAGCACATCAACTACATCAAAAATAAACTTTTAATTCTCTTCAACTCACTTAGATTTACATCAGCTAGTACTTGCGAAATAGCGCCGAAGTTACAAATAATCTGGTATTTAACACTAATAGAAAAAATTTTACTGCATGGGGCTTCTATCTGGGGAAATAATCTAAATAAACATGCTCAAAGCCAACTAACATCCGTTTAAAGACTATTTTTGTTCTCTTTAACCAAAGCAAATCGCACCACTCCTACAAGTGCTTTACAAGTTATAACAAGTATCCCACAAATAATTTTAACCAAACGAAAAGAAGCCATTAAAACAAAAATTACAAAACTGAAACAGACAAGCTATTTCAACAATAAGACTTATCTTCCACCCACCTATGAAGATCTTAAATATAACTTTGATATACATCCCTCGCAAGCATTTTTGGAAAATCTAGTACTTAAAATAGCCTTAGAATATTTTCAAATACATGTATACACAGACGGTTCTAAGACAGAAACAGGAGCAGACAGTGTTTACCCAAATCAAATAGTTTAATGGTACCCAAATCAAAAACTGGAATTTCAAACTTAATAATAATAATTCAGTTTTTCAAGCTGCACTACTAGCCATTAGGGAAGCAATAACATTCGTAAAATAATTCTCGAAAAGAAGTGTTATTATCGCAGACTGTGCCTCTGGAATGCAAGCTGTAACAGGACAACTCCGATCACCACTAATTAAAGAAATTCAACTACTGCTGACGAATTTTCCTCAACAACTAACACCAAAACTGCATTGGACATGAGCCCATGCAGATACAATGGGCAACGAAATAGCAGACCGAAAAGCCAAAGAAGCAGCGAACAATTCCATAATGCAACCGATAACCATACCTTACCCAATTTCTTATTTAAAATCAAGTTCATAAAAAGATCTTTATCACTCTGGAATGCAAAATGGTCACAAGAAGAAACTGGTAGAAGAACCTTCAAATTCACATCTACTCCATCAAGACACATCTCAACTAGCAGCGCCGTAACATTCTTTTTAACAGCCCATGGTCTTTTAGCATTATATCTACAACGTTTTAATTTACATCACACAGATTAAATGCATATGTGGAACTGTAGGAAATATTGATCATTATATGTTTGAATGAGATATAATTAAAGATTTACATTTACATTATACATCAGAAAATGCCAAACTATGGTTCAAACAACTACTAAAAGTAACATCCTTAGACAAAATCTGATAAACTATTTATCAATAAACTGCGACAATTTGAAGGCAGCATAAATAGTATTACTTTGTCATATAATTATGTAATAAAATATTATTATGCATTTACTTAATCAAAATTAATTGTTATATTATCAAAATATTAGCAAAAACAACTGTTTTGTTACTTATGTGCTATTGCAATATTTATTGATATATTACTGATATTATTATTATGTTATTAATATTATTATGTAACTAAATTATGTAATATTGTCCTTATTATGTAAATATTGAAAAATTTATAATAAAGAGCAGAGAATGGATGGCCCCATGTAATAAGCAACTAAGTTGATAAGTCTTCATACGGTGCAACTGCTTATTTCCTGGTTTCCTGTTCTATTCTGTCATCACATCACTGTCAAGCGAAACAGTTGTAAATCTTTGGTTGATGTAAATGTAAATTTTTTTAAAATTATTATTATATTTAATCTACTTTATACCAATTTTACTGCATGACCATTAACTGAAACTAGGTCATTTCCCTCTAAATGCATCTCAATTTTATTCGCTTGACGAAATACATTAGGTACGCAGTTCCCGATTTCGTATTATTTCTAGCAATATTTTTACATTGCAGCTTTCCGCTAGTAATTTTGTAAGTTAATATTTTCTTTATGTTGTTTTGTTACTTTGAATTTTACCAGTGATAATTTTTACACAGCTCAAGAATATGTTTGGACATTCACATTGTTTCTTCTTCTATATCTGCATTTTCATTCATGTCCAATCTTTCTCATCATTCGCAGCAGTATCGCATTTTAATGGCTATGTTTCGAGAATTCATTCTTTCCTTAAATACACGTACACTAATCAAAACAATTTTGTTTACATATTTAAAGGAAAAGAATTGTTTATACAAGGAAATTTAGAATCCACAATGAATATAAACTTAATTAGTAGCTATAAACAGATTATTTTATTTCACTCTCAGCTTGGAGGTCCTGTTTTAATGATAGGTGCTGCCCTCTCTTGCAAATTAAAGGAACAAATTGAGATGAGATTTCTATTAATTTATTTTGTAAGCTGGTAATAAGAATATAAACTTTTTACACTGGCATGTTACTTGCCATAAGCCAAATGTATTAAAGAACTAATTTGTTAAATTATTTTCTGATCAATAATTTTAAAATCAGAAAATTGCTGAAGTTTCATTATATGCCATTCCACCACGTTTAGAGTGAAGTCAGAAAAGCAAGTCACTCACTGTTTACGAAAGCATTTACATTTTGAAATTTTCTATTGAGATGAACGTGAAAACCAACACTATGAATACGTATACATCATAGCAGTAATAATGGCAAAAATATTCTCTCAAAACAAGACGATAATAATAACAATATTGGGAATTGAAAGAGAAAATATTCATTGGTTATTTATCAGTTAGACAGAAAACAAAATTGTTTTGAGCAAAAGAGCATATTTCTTGCCTTCACTTCAAATGTGATCGAATCATGACGTCCCATCTGAAATTATCTAAAAACTAAAGAATTAAGTCGCTGTGTCAAAGCGAACTTTGACATACATCCCTGGCAAGTGTTTATGGAAAACCTAATACTCAAAACATCCTTAGTATAGTTTCCAATACATGTATACACAGACGGTTCTAAGACAGAAACAGAGTAGACAGTGTTTACCGTAATAGTACCCAAGTCAAAAAAAATGGAATATCAAAACTGGAAACTGGAATATATAAAATTAAATTGATTTTTAATATTTTCTTATTAAATTCAGACTTTATTCACAGATTATTTTTACTTAAACTAAATGCATATGTAGATTCAGCATACGCAATTAGGAAAAATACCTATATCTATATGTGTAATATATTCTTTCTAGGACGATATTTGCAATAGAACTGAGGTAGCCCGATACGTCAGGAAACGCTGAAAGAATGTCAAATTAACGAGTTTCTGTTGATATGAAGACGAAACAGTGAATCAAAAACGAATGAAACTCAAGTACATAATAAAGATCTATTACCAATCCACTTTCATGCTGTAAATTATAAATAATTTAATTAAATTATATCAGTAATGGTAATTATAATTCCAAATTAATTATTAAATATTATACCAAATAATTTATTAGTGCCAGTAAACATCCTGTACTATATTTTTTTATTTCCTAAATTC
Source organism: Stegodyphus mimosarum (assembly GCA_000611955.2). Lineage (NCBI taxonomy): Eukaryota > Metazoa > Arthropoda > Arachnida > Araneae > Eresidae > Stegodyphus > Stegodyphus mimosarum. The sequence continues at coordinate 881,303 of KK116691.1, read as the reverse complement.
AAGAAATATTCACGGCAAACAATTAAATTATACCCTTAAATTACTGCAGAAAGTGCATATCGAACATAAAATTTGCATGGAAGATGATAGAACATGTTGGAATATGCAAATTATTAGAATTTCAAGTCATACGTACATCACAAAAGGCAGAATACGAAGTTTGAAATGCTAATTTTTCATTCGGAAATTGCTTTAAGCCGTTGATTTCTTTTGCGTTAGAGGCCAAGTTAAACCTCATATAAAAAATAGGAACTTATTCAATCAGAGATTTTCCTGCGTGTTTCTTTATCCTGTAAGCCGTTAAGCTAATTTATTACATTTGATTTAATTCAGCATTACGTATTTAAATTAAGCCAGAAGTGTTGGCTTGTGTAAACCCAAGCTGGGTGATTGTTATTGCTTTGTGTTCAAATAAAAGGTCTTATACAACCCTTCTTCTGACTTCTGCTTTGTTTCACAAGACTATGCGAGAATTCTTCTAGAGTCTTTTTAGAGTCGAAACTGTATGCTTCCTAAGAGCACAAGACTTTACAAACTGAATCGATAACATAAGGTCTGCCTCTTCTGTTAATGAACCCTTATAAGGATTGTATGAAAGTCTCAGTGGATAGTGGAGTAACTGGTTCCAAATGAATGGCGAGATGGATAACGTACTTAAAAAAAATGGGGTTCGCTAAGGCAACATCAGCGATTTCAAATACTTTTTCCTTCTCTGACTCGGTCTTCATTTAGAGTTTCAGGGTTGACCTACTCTTGGCACATTAAAACTTTTATATCTTACCCATTTTCATATAATATTTTGAATCATAACCAACCCTAAACAAAAGACTCACCTGGGCTTTTTAATTAACTTTTTAATTAGGAAAGTACAATTAAAAGAGAAAAATAAAACATTACATTTAAGAACGTTAGAATTATACATTTAAGTTACAAAGTAAATTTCGGGGAACACCATGCTTAGTTCGGGAATCCAGTACACCGGCTTAAGGCTATAGTCTTTTTTGGCCGATGTTTCTTCCGGAGGCCGCTAGGTGGCGTTCATTGAGCCTTGGTGCCCCTCTGGCTCGTACGACGTCTCGGCGAAGAGCCAGAAATATGTTTCTTTGGTCTGCCTCGTCTCTAAAGAGGTGCTGCTGTCCCACTGTCTCTTGAAACGGGCAGTTCATAACCACGTACGGCTGAGCTGTGGTAAGTCCGAAGAACTTCATCTGGCTTAGCTGGATCATCAACATCATACGTAGTGGGTGAACGATTGGTTATCACTAAATAGGGTCCTTCACGTCTAGGCATGAATTTTCGGCACTTTCTGTTCTGTGATCTGCAAATAGGATGTAATGTCTCCCATACTTTATCACCTGGTTCGTAAGAAACCTTTTCACGTCGAGGATCATGATATATTTTTTCTCGTCTTGCTTTTGTTCGGCGTGGTCTTTAATCTCTCCAGTTAAACGGCAAATCATTTGAGATATGGGGTTATCTCAGCCACGAAGTTATCATTGTCAAGTAATGCTTTTAATTCGTGGGTAACATTATTGCAAGAAAGCTGCTGTGTGATTAGTAGTTTCACACTTGGTAGTGTTCATGGAAAAACGAATCAGTGGCAGTTTTTCTGGAATTGTGTTCATCTCCGACCAGTATTGCAAGTCGAGGTTTTAGATCCCTATTCTTACGTTCCAATGGGTTTGCTTGGGATGATACACACGAATAAGGCCTTGCTTAGTTAAACTTGCAAATTTGCTGCGTAATGGCACTTATGAATTGTGGTCCGTTATCACTTATCAATCGACGTGGAATTCTGTAACGTAGAAAGACTTCTTCGACTAACATCGTGGCGCAGTTGACAGTTGTTGCTTCTTTAAGGGCAAGTAGTTCTACCCATTTTGTACTGGTATCTTCTACGATACAAATCCATTTCTTACCAGATGAGGACTCTGAAAGAGGTCCAAAAACCAACAGCTAGAGTTTCGAACCTTTGGGCGTAAACTGGAGTTCTAAAAAACCAGCTGCCTCTGATTAGTCGGTTTGTAACGGTTACATTCGGAGTTCCTTCAGCCGTTGGAGAGTCATGGTGTTCTTCTAGCACTCTTTCTATTTCTGGATAGGAACCACGAGTTGGGCTTCTTCTGTTTCTCCTTCGGGTGAGGAACGATACAGAACACTCTGATTCATAAGATAACCTCTGCCAGCCCAGTTTGCGAAGTTTTCACCTTTTGAAGTGTTTTCGAAGCAGTCAATTATTTTTCTTAGTTCTTCATCCTTCAACTGTTCTTCTCGAATTTCTTTGGACTTTCGCAAAATCGGCTGATATCCCAAATAAGTAACAAGGGATATCTTCATTTACATTCGATGGTCTAGACAACATGTCTACAAGTACATTAGCTTTACCACACGTGTACCCAATTTTCGGACTATAGGACTGAATGTGAAGAGCCCATCTTGCCAAACGGCCTGATGGTGATTTGATACTCATTAGTCATTTTAACGGCTGGTAGTCAGATGCTATAATTATTTCTTGATTTTCGACGTAACCTCGAAATTTCTCCAGAGCCCAAACTACTGCAAGTGCCTCACGTTCAGTAGGGGAGTAATTTCGTTCTGCTGGTGTACGCAAACGACTGGCATACTCAATAACATGCTTTTCTGTGCCTTCTCCTTGAATAAGAACTGCTCCTAAAGTTAACCGCTAGCATCTGTGCGGATACGAAACGACTTCGATCCATCTGGTTGTTTTAACACAAGGGGTGTTATTAATCTTTCCTTCAATTCTTCAAACGCTTCTTGCTGTTCAGAACCCCAAAACCATTGTACACCCTTTTTGGTAAGATTACTAAGTGGTCTTCCAATGGTCCCAAAGTTTGGAACATATCTTCTGAACCATGAGCAAGTTTGCAGAAAGGACTGACTTCTTTTACATTGGTTGGCTCAGGGATTCTCTAAATAGAGGTTACCTTTTCAGGGTCCACTTCAATTCCATTCGTGGTTATTCAGTGATCTAAATATTTAACTCGGTCACATGCAAAATGACATTTTTCCCTGTTAGCGTGGAGCTTAAACAAAGAAAGTCTCTCGAAAACAGTTCGTAAGTCTTTTACATGTTGATCAAAAGTCCTTGATAAAATAATGATTCATCTAAATACGACAAAGCAAACACATCCTTAAGGCCTGCTTTAAATTGTCAATCAGGCGTTGAAAAGTTGCGGACGCATTTCGTAATCCAAAAGGCATTGGCAAATATTTATATGTCCCAAATAGGCAAATGAAAGTTGTTAATCTTGATCAGCTTCATGTATTTTGACCTGATGATACCCTGATTTAAGATTGATGGTTGACATATAGGCCGTTGACTTTGCTTCTGTGAGAAGATCGTCATGCGTAGTAAAGGGTACGTGTCTGCAGTAGTAGTGGCATCTAGTTTGCGATAGTCGACGCGAAGTCTTATGCTACCATTCGATTTATATACCGAACCAACAGGACTGGTATATGGAGATTCACATTCTTCGATTACATCATTAGTTAGGAGGGAATCTAATTCTTTTTTCAGCAATTCTCTTTTTTCAGGATTCATTCTGTAAGGAGTTTCTGCAACTGGTGGACTACTTTCAGTATTAATACGATGTTCACTTTATGGGGTTGGGTCTCCCTCTGACTCGAAGCAAATCTTGAATTTCTGCAGTAAAAGATTTAGTTGTGTACTTTGTTCTGTACTTAGATGTTTGCCTTCGTCCCTTCGAAGACTTACTGAAGAGATGTTTCGAAAGCTTTAACTGCATTGGTAATTTCTACAGTTCTTGTCTGAGAGTCAGAAGTGGACGTAGAATTTTCAGCTTTGGAATCACCTTGTAGAAAAGGTATTGGACATGAGGATTTTCACAGAAATGTCAAGTACCGTTGAAGAGATCTAAGACAATCCCAGCAGATTCAAGAAAGTTTGTGCCTAACAAAGTTCTGCTTCCTTTTGCTTTAGGCAAAACAATTAGTTTTGTAGGTACCACTTTACTTCAACATTAAGATCCACAACCGTAGTCAAGGCAGCTATGTTGATCTGCGTCTCATCAGACAGCGTCAAAGAATTGTGTTTAGGCTTAAACATTACTTTTTTTACTTTTCAGTATATATGTATGCAGTATATATGCAGTATGGTATAACTTTTCTCCAGCAAGAGTGCGACGCACGGTATCAGCACATACAACAGCTTTTACTCCACAAAGGGCGCTTTTGCTTCTCCTTTAGATCTTGAGTAGGTAGGACATTTAGATTGTATGTATCCAGGAGTTTCACACTCATAACATCGGAGGGTACTTATCTCTAGCAAAGTGTTTGTGTTCTTGGAAACTACATTTCCTATTGTTTTCTCGTGGCTAGCTTCTCCAGACATCGCAGTGCACTTCGATTTTCTATCTGATGTCATCAACCAACTTCTAAAATTTGGTTTGTTAGATGGCGCTGAAGCTTTCTTTAATCCATGGCGAATATTTTCATACGCATCCGACTTTTCTGCTAATGCCAAAGGTTGGTTCCATTTTTCCCAGTTATTCATGAAATGTTCTCTCAGATCCGAAGATGTTTTCTTCTTATTTTGGTTGCTAATAATTAGGTTTTTAAGCTGTTCAATATCTTTAATGTTAAGTTCTGTTATCCACACTTCAAAGTATGATCTTATTTCAAAGTAGAAATCTCTCCAAGTTGTATCTGGGTTTTTATTATGCTGCGCAAAAACCTATTACGGTCAGCAGTTAACCTGTATCGCTTAAGAAGCACTTTCTTAATTTTGGGGTAATTTTCAGATTCTTTCTCATCTTCTCTAATTTTCGGGGAACACAATGCTTAGTTCGTGATTCCAGTACACCGACTGAAGGCTATAGACTTCTTTTGGACGGTGTTTCTTCCGGTGGCCGCTTGGTGGCGCTCATTGAGCCGTGGGTTTACAGAATAATTTTTTTCTGATTTCAATATTCAAACATCTCTCTAAGCTGTACCATCAAAAAGCTGACTCCAGCATGTTGCTTCTCTTTCAGCCATAGAATAACTGGTCGGTAGAATGATAGGATAACAAAAGTGCTCTTCCTCTTTGCGTTGCTCAATGTCTGTTTTAGCTCTAAGAATTCCATTTTCATCTTCAAATAGTGTTAATGCACGAATATTTGAATCATCTCTACTTGTAAAAGATTCCAGATGAATTAGCTTGTAAAGAGCCTTTTCAGGCATTTTTAATTTACCACCGAAATCTCAGTTGACAGGTTTTTCTCGATGTCCTTCAGATTGTAAAACAACATAAAATCAAAGGCAAACAATGAGAATGACTAATGAGTCTCATTAGTCATTACCAATCGGGTTTATTTTCTTTGTCTAAGAGACTCAAAATAGTTTTCTTTTTATCTTGGTTCAAAACTTCTTCATCAGGCTGTTTTTCGGTCTGAGCCAATGATCTTCTGGCAAGTATAGCCATGATGAACCCTCCCACTATTTCGATTTCTGTAACTGCTCAAAAGGACATTCTATTAATGGGAGGCAGGCAGGATTCAAACTTCTCAGAACAAGTTTCCAGTCAGGAAATTTCGATATTGACTTTATTTCCTGGACTCTATTACAAACAAATGCCCCTCGGGCTCGGTCATTTCGGTCCCTCAGGCTTGGTCCCTTCCCAAAGCTGTTGACAAATCGCTTCAAAATACTGCGGTGCACTTTCTTAGGTTTAAGTCACAAAGAAGTGCTTTAGCAAGTCTTGCGCCATAGGCCCGAGAGGAGCTCTAGGCGGTGTATTTGCATTTCTTTGATGGGAGCTATACGGCTTCTACCACTCACTGACTAAACTTTAATATCTTCTTTAGTCTCAGCTCTTATGTATGCACAAGTTGCGCAAGCGCATTTGCCGACATCTGGTAAAGTATGGTGCGTTATCGTGTGTTCATTTTCAAAAACTGTGTTTAACCGTCGAGATAGTTCTGTTTGTGGACGTAAAGGTAACTGATCCAGCCAAGCAATGAACTATTTACTTAAAGGTATGGAGAACTCTTCATCCCGCTTTATTTTCTGAATCTATGTTTCTTTTAAAATCAGTTTAAAATCAGGAGTAATCAAACCTGTAGAATTGAAACTTTTATGAGTTATAGATAAGACCTTTCTATTTTGGAAATGGAACACTAGTGTTAAATGTTTTTTTGATTTTGGAACTTGAACTGTCCTTTTCTAAATCCCATGTTAGCCTCAATACTTCTCAATTCTTTGGTTTCTTTTCTGTATCATCAATTTTAGTAATAGTCATATTTGATCTCCTGTATCTTAAATTGAAGTAAGCAGAGGCCAAAATGATCTTCGATTGGAAAACAAATTTTTCTGCTTCTTCAACACAACTTAAGCTAATTAATGAATAAACGATGTAAAACGGCTCTTTAAAAGTTTCAGAAGTCTCTCAATATGTTCTGGAATTTCCATCAATAGGTGAATGAGCGTTGCCGCTAACAAAAAAGGGCAAGATATAAGTTCAAAATCCACTCCGCTGTGTCAGTAAATCTGCAAATTCTTATCAGCATTAAACATAAAAATCTTAAGAATTCACAATCTTTCTCCGCTGTTTTAACTTTGCAAAAGACTTTTTTTTCAGTAAGGTACGCCAATGCGTTACTTTCAAAAACGATTGGATATGCTATGGATAATTTCTGTTAAATTTGGAACATTATTCAAACATTCATTAAGTAAGGATGAATTTGTAGAATGCGCAGACGCATTAAAAACGCATCGAATTTTGGTTGTTTTCCTTGACTCTAATTACAGGAATGATGCATCAAAGAATGTTTCTCTTGTTTTTTATTCTTTGTTAGTACTACGATTATTTCATTAGCTTCCCAATAGTCAAATATTTTTTCTTCTTCTTTTGATAGTGTTAATTAATTTAGTTTCTGTTTTGTAGAGGGACTTTACTGTTATAGACCATTTACTGCTCAAAACGGAGTTACCAACTATCCCAAAGTAGGAGTTCTTTATAGATCCGTTGACATATCTCTTCAGAGTGCTATTTTGTTTTCTTTACTGGAATTTCCTATGCTACGAACAGAAACAAGCAAAGAAAAGAATGGCAGAGAATATTCTAAACATGGGTTTTAATTTTCTATTTTTCTCTTTAAAGTTCAGCTAGCTTAGTTTCAAATGCCCATATTCAAATCAAAGGAAAATGTTCTACTTTTATTTGTAAACAGTATTCTTTTCTTTCTGTAATCCTCTATGTGCGACAAAATCTTCTAACAACAAATGTGTTTATTACTTCAGGATATTCCTCATATTGACAGCGATTCCCAGAACGTCGCTGATACACATTTCCTTGTTCCTTAGTATTTCAATAAATTTACTGAGTACCAAGGAGCAGTTTTTTTTTGCTAAGGCTTCAATTTTACAATTATATTTCGCATCTAAACGGCTCAGATTGAATTGGTAATGATTATGATTTTCCGATACTTCTACGCGACCAAAAAGACTACATTTAATTTTTCTGTTCTTACTTTTCTAATTTCAACATTAGCATTATGTATGAGTTTGGCTTCCAGAATCTATCAGTATTCTTAAATAACCCTTTAAAACAATTCCCGATACACCTACAATTAACGTTTGCAAATACACATTATTATTCTGATTTGAAAGAACTGCGTTTACGCTTTCAGGAAAGGCTTTATTTTCAGGTTCAATTACCACTGTTTTTTTCTGGCAATTTTTAACTGTGTAACACATAATATCAACATAGACAACAGAACTCTTACTACTTCCACTCTGCAAGCGAATGAATAGTTTGCCTAATGAAAGTATGTGCTGAATTTGACTATGCGTCTTCATTGGTATTGTTATCAATATTTTTTTGGTAAAGCATTTTAAGTAGTAGTATAAAAACGCCCGACAATTCTTTTAGTGACTGGCCCAGATATTTTAAGCTTCGTAATTGAATAGAAATTTTGCTATAAAATAATCTAAATATCGGATTTTAACGAAAGATTCCCACCACCGCAAATATCGTCTGCGCAAACAGTTCGCTTTGGCATGTTTAATTATATTTTATCAAACAATTTTTGGCATTTGAAAGAAGGAGACTTGCTTTAGAACAAACACATTGTTGTAAAATTTGTAAAAAATTATCTTTATCATTAAGTACAAGGCGTCTGTGAAATACGCTACCAGATTAGAATCATCATTTACTTCCAGTTCCGCTGCAAAAAGTCAGCTGCAAAATGCCACAAAATCATGTGTATAGTTTTAGGTATCGAATGACACTGTGAAGTTGTATCGTATGACACTGTGTATTTTATATCGTATGACACTGTGTATGTTGCATCGTATGACACTGTGAAGAAAACAAGCACTATGACATTCACGAAGCAGAGCGCTTCACACCCTATTGATGTTAACTGAATCCCGCCTGCGAGAGCTTGTGGAAGAAGATCAGTGTACAAACACTCGGAGAGCTTCCTAAAGAGTTAGACATTGGTGCCATGTCCATTAGTCGTGCTATTCAATGCATTAACTTGATGCACAAGTTCAATCGCCGGGTGCCGCATGAGCTGACTCAAGCAGATAAGGACTTGCAATAATCTGCTCGAATATCAACGCAAGGACAAAATTCTGGACCGGATCGTGGCTGAAAAAGGTGTTGTTCTGCGGCTGGTGAGTTCGTCGACAGAGTCGCAAAGCGCAATTTGATTAACAAAAAGATCATACTTCATATCTGGTGGGATTGTCGTGGTATTGTCCACAAAGAGTATCCGAAAAAAGGTAAAACTCTCGACAGTTAGATGAACAACGTGATGTTAGTCCTTGTTTATGTTGCTATCTAGGAAAAACGTCAAAGTGAGTTCCGACGCAAAAACGTAAAGTCCCATCAAGATAATGCTTCCATACGTGCCTGCATTCACCGGCTGAACTTTGTGTGGGCTTCAATCTTTTACTATACCCAACATTTAGGCCCGACATCTCTCCTTCGGACTTTTACCTTTTTTCACACCTGCAGTTACATCTCGCTGGTGCTATCTTCCATTTTGCACAGGACGCCCGAAACGATATTGATATATTTTTGGACTCGCGGCCACCACTCTCTGGGCCAAAAGCTTTTAAAAACTACCAAAACGTTTGCAGAAAATCATAGATTTGAGGCTGATTCCTACCCGCACTGAAGGTACTGCTTTCTTATTCTTTTTTCTAACTTTATTAAAAACCTCTCGTTACAACCAGACCCATGAACATCATTAAGACTTGTGTAGGGGTTATATTAGGAATATTGTTCATATGAGTGGACACAAGTAAATCAGTTTTCTCTAAGAATCTCAATCTAAGTTTGTAGAGACATTAGGTTTATTTCGAAGCAGGAGTCATGAAAAATGTGCAACGCCTTCGCCGGGAATCGAACCGCGGACCTCTGAAATACCGGCTCAGTGTGCTGACCATTACACCACGAAGGCACGCTGAGAATGCGGGAGATATACCTTATAAGTTAACTCTAATCTTTCTCTAAGAATATCAGTAGCGGAATTATACGTTGAAGATGACATCGGCAAACTTTCTAGCAGATCGTTTTCAAAGCAGATCCATCTAAATGTACCATTTGTCTTCATTATCTAATGAAGTGTAATAATTATTGTAATGAATATCAGATACAAAGCTATTAAAGCTAGTGTAAGCCAGTTGTTTATATCTCTATAGAATTTAGCCGTGTTCAATTTTCGGAAGCTTAATGCGAACGATAGCGTTAGATTCTGGTTGCTTTTTGTTTGTTCTCAGCATCGGCTGACCCATGAACCAATCAGACTGAACTTTATCTTGAGCTATCATTTGTTAAAGACGCTGAGTTGCGGTTTAGCTTACGAATTTTCCTAATGGCGCGAAATTTCCTGCAAACCACTTTCCGTGGTATTCTTGGGGTTAAAAGAATTCTGCTTCGAATTCTTCAACTTTAAGAAGTTACCCCAGTTCTGCGTCTACAATGTTGAAAGATTCGCACTTGTTTATCAGTGCTTCTATAAGTCTTCCAAATTTCTAACATTTGATTCCTCCGTTTTTGGAATTTCATCTTGCAGTTCTTTTATCGATTTAGTAATTGATACTCTTAGAGTGCTGCGTTTTTTCTTCAGTGTATTTAAATAATCTTTTGACACGGTTTTTAGTTACAAAATAAATAATTAATCAATGTATCAAATACAATAATTAAATAATATTTCTTATTTCTATGGCCCTGAATTTTCCTAATAATCTTCATACTTATTTGTTCCTTTTCTTATTCATACAATAAACCAAACTGGTAATTTTGGCAGAGATGCCTGTAAAAATATTGTTGCATAAACATTTTTCTTTATATTTTAAAAATACCAGGTAAAATTGCTTACTTGTCTTATAATACTCCAAAACTGAGCGAGTCCGGTACACCGCATCTTCTTCCATTGATTTCTATTCCAAATTCAACGACTCCAGTAGTTGATCTTCAAGTAAATTGTATTTTAAGGCAATGTTTAGAGTAGCGTACAAAAATCAGAGTTAATTCACATCTTTTCAACCACCACGGTTTTCATGCGCAGTGTCTACGCTTTTAGAGTTCTAGCAGTACTGATAATATTTCATTAGATGGCAATATAGGTTATCAAGGCACGGGGACACAATAATCGTATCAGCACCTAAATAACTCAGAATATTTCCTCACTTAAAATACCCTCCAGAAAATATTAAGTATATTATATGCTCATCTTAAGTAAAAATATGCTAATATTATTTATCACTTACTCTTTACCTCATCTTAAAAGATAACTTACATATTTACCTAATTTCGTTTCAGGGTTAGTATTTAGATTATTTACGTAACTTCTTAATACAATTTTAATATATAAAATTTATGTATATAGGTGACTATCTCAAAACCATCTTTCTTCTTTCCTCCTAAACATCTTAAGAAAAACATTCTATGAAAAGACATCTTACATTTGGGTAGGTACACTTTACAGTTATAAAATCGTCAAACTGTTAGTTTATAATATCATATTCGGTTGACGATTACATTATTCAAAATTTAATGGCTCTAGGTACCATTGTGTTAGCACAGTGCGAGAAACATACATACATTTATGCAGATTCTTCATTATTTAATTTCTTTAAATTCAATACAGGGCTGTAATATTTGGTGGCAACAGTTTGATAAGTGAATCACTGCAAATGCCAAAATGAAATTAATAACCCTTCTGGGCTAACGCCCTTTGGGCTAAAAATACTCCTCCTACGATATTTTAACCTCTGCCGCAGAAAA
>KK116691.1:846316-870026 GCA_000611955.2 Stegodyphus mimosarum | reverse complement strand
GGGGAAAAAAAAAAAAAAAAAAAAAACGAATTCTGAAAGCTTTTAAATTTTACATTGCGCCCAAAAGGGCATAACGTTTTGTGCATTACCTTTATTTATTAAATAGCTTCGCAAATAAAACACAAAACTCAATTCAAGAGCAATATCTCAAAATAATTTTTAAATTAGCATAATTTTTAGAATTTCCGATATCAAGTTTCGCACGCTGGAGATAAAAATGTTTCTTTTTCCCGTACAGTATTGCCATTACTCGCTTTGAAATCACTGAGTTTGGTAATCACAAATTCTTTAATGTCTGACAAAATATGAAATAGGTAATAAAACAAATTCCAAGTTCCACACTTCCAGATGCCCATATTCGGTGGAGGATTACGTTACTCAAAATTTGATGGGTCTAGGTACCATTGTTTTTTCATAGTGCGAGAAATATGCATACATATCTAATACAGGGCTGTAATATTTGGCGGCAACAGTTTGAAAAGTGAATCAAAACGAAATTAATAGCCCTTCTAGGCTAACGCTCTTTGGGCTAAAACACTCCTCCTACGTTAATTTAATTCAAACATAGTTCACCTTGAGAACGTTTAATTTGATGCAAATTCGCTGTGACGAGAAACATGTATTACACATTTTTACTGTTAACCGAAAGAAATTCGAAAACAATTTTAAGTTTACGCACTTAAAATTCGCATAAAGGTTTCTCAGTTAAAATTCGATAGTCACTGAAAAGTCGAAAAAAAAATTAGAAGAAAGTCACTGAAAATAACGAAAATAGTTATCTTAGTTTATATAAAAATGGTAGATATGGGAAATTTCGAATGGTATGGTGAGACGTTCAAGGCAATTTAGGAACATTTTGAGTGGTTTGAAAGGAAATATCTGACAGAAAACTGGAAAGTACAAAAACAAATCAGGCATAGATTATAATCTCTCCAGCTTTTTAGACTCAACATAGAAGTTAACAATCCGAGATTTTCCTCTTCGAGACAACCAAACCAGAAGTTCTAGATACAGTGACTTGCTTGCCTTGATGGATCTAAACGACGCTGAGATATTAAATTAGATAACAATTTTCCCCTCTTCTCTACATCACAGTCTCATAAACCCAACGCTTCTGGCGATTAAGCCTAGCTCTACTCTTGTAATATAAGCTTATTATTTTCCACACTCCACAAAGCTACACAGTACTATGCATTATGTCCATTTTATACAAACATTACATTTACCATATCAGTTATGTTTTTCCCGAATGTTATTAACACCAATGTAGAATTTATGTGTCTTTGTTGGGATTTAATCTGTTATACATTGGGCTTGGGATCGCTTGAAAGTATGGGAGATTTATTTTTACATTCTTTTGGCTTAAGAAAAGTTTTTTTAGAACAGTCTACTGTTGGAGAGCAAGAACACCTGTGTAATAAACTTCTAACCAATAATATAGTGTTATATATGTTTATAAAGCATAAAGAAAATAACGAAAGTTATATCTAGTTATAGAAACATTTATACGTGGAATAATTTGATATTGTTACGAAATGTCGAGGTGCGGTAAGATAGCTTCCTCGCAAAGCAGGTTTATGGTTGCCATAAAATAGCAAGGGAAGGCAGGGTTGTCACACTTGGCGAGAAATCGCCCATTTGGCGACATTTGGCGATAAAATTGGCAATATGCTATAGACGCATGGAGAACCTTCTAGAACGAATTCTCTCTGGTTTAGCCCAGAACGTTCTCGAACACAAGCCAAAAGCTATATAAACCCTGCTGGTACGCGGAGAGGGAGTCGGCGGGTCAGTGCGAGTCAGCGAGCGAGTGCCTCGTAGACTAATGCCGAGAGTGTGTTGAGCTTGGGGAACGACTGAACCGAGTCGGGACTTGTACTCTAGCGTATCGTCAAGTGCATCACGAGTTCTAGAGTATAGAGTCTCGAGAGTACGTGGAGTTCCGAGAACGACCGAGTAGAGTCGGGAACTGTACTCTGGTGCTTTGCTGTGAAGCCGTCTTCACCGTTACAGCCTGATAGCCTGAAGGCTGTGTCGCTGATTCTCTCAACGTGTTTATAGTAGTTCTTCGACGAAAAATACTGGCCAATAAAGTTTGTTTCGATACTTCATCGAGTGTCGTTGTTATTCACTCCAAATCCACGAACCCTTTAACGTATGTAAGAAGGGAAAAACTTAACAATATCTTTATATACAAGGCATAATAGAGCAATTTTCGTAAACAACGCGTGGTGGAAACCTGAAATGTGAACCTGAAATGCAGAAATGTATTTAAATACCAAGAGCATAAAGAAAGAAAAGTCGTTTCAATCACGAAGGTTTAAAGTAAATAACATTCGATATTTACTAGTATTGTTCAAATAAACTACCACCAACTGAAGTTATTCAACTGGTGATAGTTCGTTTGAACAATACGACCAAGTGACTAACATACATTTTGTTAGATACCCGGCATATTGCATCTGTAATATGACTCTAATTCTACTGGCATGTCTTCAGAGTCAATCTATGTCTCGTAAATGTAGATTAATACCAATATCAAATATGCGCGATTAAAATGGTTATCCTGAGTTTTTAACAGTTATCTTTAGTTAAAGCTGCTTTCCTATCCATCCTAATTTCAAATTACAATTTCCTACCAGGATGTGCTTTTAGAATCGCGTTTAATACAAATGAGTAAGAGTAATATTTAAGTTGAAGTTCCACTGACTTCGAGAGAAAGCCTCGGAGTTTCTGACTAGCGCGCGTTTACCTTTTGGCTACTATCTCTAAGCTGTTACTATGCTTCGCCGTACTACTGGCCCTTGATAGAAAAATGAATCTTATGAATAATAATGATACTAATCAGATTATCACAAATCACGGAATATTCCCTGCCTATCTTAAGAGATTTAACCTCCAGGGTAGCGATTTATGCATGGCCTGCAGCAGACGTGGCGATGCACAATATTTTGTAGAAGAATGGTGCCCTGACGGAGGGTGTAAAAGCTAAATATGAAAGGATTAATATTCTAGATCTATTTAAAAAACGGAGAACTATGAATAAAATATTCAAAGAAATTAAGATTGTAGTTAATAAAAATAAAGAATATATTGGAATTATGAACCTGAGAACTATTTTTAAATCAAGTGCTTTTGGAATTTGGAAGATGTACAGGATATGAAATATGAATATACGGCGAACCACAGGTTCTATGTTACATGTTTTATCGTATTATCTTTTCCTTAGTTTACTAACCAGTTATTTTTTTTAAATTTTTCTTTTGTTCGTTTTTGTGTTTGTCTGGGCAGCTTGCAACCATCATACTTGTTTGTTTGGTTTTTTTGGGGTTTTGCATTTTTGTTGGTTAGACGGTCCAGTCCCTCTTAAGCCATATGGCCAGCTCTGCTGAGGGCTGGGGCCTCGCCGCTTATTCTCACATTCTCCGCCGTATTACAGGCCCTTCATAACTTATTCGATATTTAGGGACTAACTAATTAGAATTTGGATAACTTCGGCTATAGCTTTTTAGTTAAGCTTTAATTCTTTGAGTTCAAGCCCAAGTGGATGATATACTTACCAATGTGAAATTCTGATGTCCAGCCCACTTGTACATCCACTAAAAAATGAGACAGTTCTAATTCTCCCGTTCTACTCGGTCGATTATCGAACTTCGTCTGAAATAACATGCCAGTTTTTTTCCATATTTCGAACGCACTGTACGCACGGAACATAGTGTTGCGTGCGTACAGGTTCGTAATTAGATTGAATGCACAAGTTCCATAAAAAGTTTATAAAATTTATTATTATCATAAGAAATATAACAAAACGCTGCATGTTTCCTCAAAGATATTCGTACAATATCGCAGCATCACGCAATATAAGCAGCAGCTATATTTTAAACTACTAAAATATTAAATAGAATGCAATTCAAACTGAGGGAAATCTAATCCGATCTCATCGCGAATTCGCTACTATCAATAACAACAGTTATCTAAACAATAACTGAGCTGAGATTTTTCTCTCCCTTTACAGCTTTTTAAATAGGCCGCGCGAGACAGTACTAGCAATTTCTGGAAAGCAAAAGAGTAGAATTTTAGTTACAGCTAGCATAGTATTCAATTACATTTATTCAAATTAAGAATAAATTACTGAGATAAATTTTTATTCAATGTTAAATGCACTTTCCCTTGTATTTTTACTTTTCCGGCATAGCTTTTTTTAAAAATATGTCCCACGCTGCATTACACTAGGGAATAAAACAATTTTAATCATAATTCTATTAAAAATATCTAATTAAACACAAAATTCGCAACAATACTACCCGGAAATGACACCGATTTATACTGACTGAGACTGAAACTGATACTGATAGTGTTACTGATCTTTAGAAGTAAATTAAATTTTTAGTACTCGTATTTGTGTTTTGAGGGGTATGTTTTCTTCTATGTATCTTATGTTTTAAGGGGTATGTTTAGCAAGATAAATTAAATTTTAAGAGTTTGCCAGTTTGAATCACGTCAAGACTTTTAGTAAAAATATATGAAATATACATTTTACATTTCTCGCATACTACTATTACAGGATATGTAAAAAGTATGCTCTTTAATATGAAAATTGTTGATCTTAAAATTTGTCAAAATAATAGGATTTAGGTTGCTTGTACCGATAGAACTTGGTGGAATAGAAAAATAAACAGCCTACTGATGATGAGACACGTTTGGGAGATGCTTTACATAATTGTCAGTGGGTAAAAACATTTTAACTCAAATATTTTACCTTTGGATTTTTGTTTTAATCTTTATTTACAGCTAAAGTGTCTAGAAAACGAAAGATGTCTCTCTAAAGATGCAGCTGAAATTTAAAACGAATTTGACAAGAACGCAAAATTATGCAATTGTAACTGTCGAAATATCTAAATATTCTTCTGTCAGCACGGAAAGCAAATGTAGAAGAAGGAATGTAGAAATGAATTTAAAGGAGGAAATTAGAAGAAAGTATCCATTAGAGTTCCATTGGATACATTTGAGTTCCATCAACTCAGTTAGCTTAATTGATAAATTATATTTGAAATAATTAACTAAACCAATATAAAATTTCAGCTTAATTATCGTCAGCTAAACGTGGACGCCCATAAAAGAGATAAAGCAAAAATTGTTTCTGCCTATCAGATGTAAATTAAATTTAAAGAAAGGTTAGAATATATTTTTCCAGACACATCCAGATAAAGACCAATTTTGCTATTATTTACGGTAATTCGGCAAATGACGTATGTTTATTCTGGCACTCATCTAATTTAGATAATGTCAAATGCGAGAGCCAGAGTACTATTTTGACTGTTGTCACTGAACAGGAAATTAATTAACATCTGGCAAACAGCTGGTTGAAACCACAGAAAAAAATTCATGTACTTTTAAATTTAGTTTGCATTAAAATACAATAACACGCCAAACAAATATTTATTTAGAAGTCAAACAACAAAAATCAGCGTTATATTTTCAAATTTTCACAAGACTAGTTTCGATGGTTTTTACCGAACCACCATCCTCAGCTGCAAAAGCGCAAATGAACGAAAAACCAAAATTATTCAAAAAACATCTTCCATTGGTGAATTGGATTTTCTAGAGGCATTTCACATTCAAAAAAATCTTTCTGTTCTAGTTAACGACCCTAATTCCAATCCATCTTTGCCTTCAGCCTTTAAAGAAATTATGTTTTAGTTCTGGTTTCATCAACGGATGGCGCTAGTAGCTTGTCTCTTGTCCAGGCTTTCTTATCTTATCTTATCTAATCATTATATCTTATGTCGTTCATTTTTGCTTTTGCAGCTGAGGATGGTGGTTCGGTAAAAACCATGGAAACTAGTCCTGTAAAAATTCGAAAATATAACGCTGATTTTTGTTATTTGACTTCTAAATTAATATTAGTTTGCATTGTTTCAAAATTATGTGAAAACGCAAAATTCTACAGTCTTCCCCCTATAACATGGCTCACTAATATTAGGGGTTTTTATATATTCGTTCTGAAATTTTTTTATTTTTTTTTTCATTTTTTATTTCGCTGTTTGGTAATGGAAATCACTAGCACGTGTGGATAAATATTGTATAGCTTCTTTGATTTGACTGAGTAATGGCTATTAAGGAAAATCATGTAGCATATTTCTTAAAAATGTGATAGAAAAATCCAAATGTATATATATTTAACTTGCACAATGGGTCATTAATTTTTCAGTCGTAAAATAAAAATATTTCCTTAACATGTTTTTGTACCATTGTGGGGTTTGTCATAAGAACTGAAATCTTGTCAAAAAAAAAATTAAAGTTTTAACACAAAATTTTTTCCCTTAAAATAAATTGTGAGTATTTGGATTTGTCTCAGTTTAATGATACCTCTTGGCCATGGCACCTTCAACTAATTCCATTACAGTTCCACGCGAAACGTCAGACACATATGCTGACGTAAGATATCGAGTTAAATTTATCCAAATGCCATATTAGTTCGGGCCCGCGCGGTCGGAAACGTGAGCTTCAATATTATCTTAACTCCGAGACAGATTATTATTATACAATGTCAACTGGACACTAATTAATTTTGAAGCGATAATGTCTCCGGAATGGTGAGGTGTAAACCTTGGATATAATGGAATTACATGTTGAATGTTCGTTACATGCGTCGGAGTCTTTGTCACATTAACTGCTCGAGGAAATGCAGTGTTTGCGATTACCACTCCATCTCGGAGACGGATCTCGCAGATTAGGAAACAATGCACGGTTACAGTTCCTCTTTCCGCTGATGGGAGATGTTTGAATACAAATGTAGAAACTGTGCGGTGTGGAATGCGTAAATGGGAATGGAAAGTGGCAGAGCTTCGAATATATTTGTTACGTATTAAATGTTAAATACTTTTACTAACTGTCGTGGTTGCCATTTTCGTTGTAAAACGTTAACTTAATATCCTGATTAACTCGGATTATTAGACAGAATAACATTTGAATTCTGTCAGAACTGATTTCGAATTGCTGCAAGGTTAAGGTTGTACGGTTATGGCTTTACTAATTGATTAATAATAAAAAGTATGTTGAAATATTTCTTCAGAAAGTGAAATTTTTAAAATTTCTTGTTGGTGTTCAAATTTTTGGTTAAAGTTGCTCCTGTTTAAAATTTCTTCTGTGAAGCTTTACCTGAACGAAAGGTATTTTTGTCCGCATTATTTAATCTTCTGTTATGCAAAGCTCAGTTATTGGAACAAAATTCTTGCGGCTTTAAATGGTCACAATTCTGTAAATTTAAAATGCTGAGTTATTAGATTTATCGATATAAGAGACGTGAAAAATGCTTATTGCTCTTGTCGTGATTCGAACACCTTATGTCCTAATTGCTAGCCCGATGTATTATCCAGTTATGCAAAGAAGGAAAGCAAAAGAAACGAGAAAATATTTTATATAAATACAAAGTTTGGAAATTTAGTTTATTAGCATGAAATGTGCTGAAAAGCTTCCTGTAATTTACTCTCTAATTCTTTTTTTTTTTTAAGAAGGATATTTATTCAATATATTTTGGGTAAAATCTTATTCTGATTTTGGATAATTTTTTTTTATATATTTGTTTTAAGTTGCCTTATCCTATTGGTTCATTCTATTCATACACCAAGAGCATACGAATTAGCTTAGAATGAATAAATAAACTCCTGAAGTTGGAAAATTCAGATGGCTGAATTATCTTTATTGCTGGAGAAACTGCTAACATGAAATTATAAGAAATTTAATTTTTAATTCAGTTTGAGTTAGATCTGAATTGTATTAATTTAACTTCTTTAGCAACAACAATAAAGTTATTTTGCGGCTTTTGCTTTTGCTCTCAAGCGGCTTTTGCTTTCAGAGCGGCTTCTTTATAATGGTCGCCTTGTCAAGAAGAGTTGTTTGAATTCATGACTTTAGGAGACTCGATTATCTCACACTGTATTTGGGGAAGGAGAAATCTGTTAAGTACTATCAGGTGGGTTAGGAGGAGCCCTGAGGCTGACTTCCCGTCTCGTATGGAACGGGACGTCCTTTCGTCAAGACGGGAAGTCCTTTCGTATATAAAGGGGATTTCGAAAGGCTAAAGGGGAATGCCTTGCGACTTCACTAAAGAACTAGAGCAGCGATTCTCAAACCGTGGGGTGCGTTTCCCTTGGGAAGGGCGTGATAACCCTACGTGGGGGGCGCAAGCATATCGAAAAGTCGAAAATAAAAGATTATTTTAAAATTATTAATTTACTGAAAGGAAGCAAAACAAAATACATTCTAACATAATAAAAATTAAAATACATTACACTGATAAAATGTACTTATAAATGTATCAGTATTGCACGATCCATTTGATAATTATTTTATTAATACTAAATTAAGAAAAAGTTTAATAATTATTAGTGACTTCTAAGGGCTTGTCTTGCAGAGTAAAGTTATTCAAAGGAAGGTTTAATATTAGAAATTGACACTCAGAGTTCTTTTGCTATGTCTAACTGAGATCTATATTTTGTCTTCAGAGCAGCCACCGCTTAAAATCCGGTTTCAAGAAGGTAGGATGTTGGAAATGATAATAGTATACGAAATGCTTTCGTTTTTAGTGCAGAAAATTCATCATCCATCCTTGCGCAAAATTCAAGGAGTGATTTATTACTAAACTGCCTTTTGATTTCGCCACTTGACGTGAATCTATGAAGATTTCTTCTTCGGCAGCTGAGAGTCCTTCTGGAGTATTTTGAAATGGACACCTAACCCACTCGTAACTTCCTATCAAGTTGTCGTCAGCAAGAAAATAGTTTTTAAAATTCTTTGCTAGCATGGCTAAATGAATTTTAATGCTTTCGAAAACAACTTCCAAATGTTGTTCTTCAGCCTTATAAATTTATATATATTTTCAAACATTTCTGGGTTTTTCTTTCTTTCTTTCTTTCTTTTTTTTCGGGGGAGAGAGTTAAATTTCTGCTTCATAATTCCAATTTTCTACAAAAAGCATTAATTTTATCACTCGTCTCTCGAAACTTCTCAGCTCCATGTCGGTTTCCCTCTTCTAGAAAAGTGGCAGTTTCGCCGGTGTCTTCCTGTTTCCGCGATTCCTATTTGCGCGGTTGTCAAAAGCGTTCCTGTTTCCGCGAAATCATCAATCTTCATTAGCCACTTCTCAAAGGGGTTACACAGGGGGGGAGGGAATGACTGGGCCTTGGCCCTACCCGAAATGTAGGAAAGTAAAAAATTTTTAGATTTATATAAAGAATTTTTAAAAGAAATAATCGAAAAATATTTAGGATCTCAGATCTTCCCATGAAAGAAACTAATACTGTATTTAAAACTGCATACTGCGATGATTTTGACAATACCTAAAAGACCGTTTTCTAAAGTAAAAATAATATGCTTCCGAAATTCTGCAGAAAGGTGAGTTATAGTAAAATCTTTCAGAATAAATATTCGTTTTAAAACGACGGTCTTTCTTTGGTCTTAATCGCGCCTTCCTAGCTTTTAATTCTTTCATTTAAGCAAATCCAATAAACTGCATTTTCCTTATTTTTATTCTAAATTGGATACTGATAACCTTTATAATGGACTAAAGGTTTTTTTCTTTTAGTTTCAATAATGTCTGAAACACCCCTACTGATTAAGATGTGAAAATAACAGCTTGTAAGATTCTACTGTTTATCTGTTGTGTAGGATTTGGAGAAATAGTGATTGCATCGAAGAAGGGTTAAAACTGCCCTTTATTAAACTCTTTAAATTATTTACAATGCGTCAACTTGACGCTAACATACTACGCCTCTGCTTAGGCGGTAACTGAAACAGTAGAATGAAACTCAAAATTGGAGATATTGACAAGTAGTAGAATTAAAGTACAGGGCTCATACAATCCTGTATCCTACAGCGCGTAGATGAATCTAGTGGCAGCAAGATAATGGCTATTAAGCCACGTCTAACCAGCAAGCGGAAGCTTGTGTACAACCACGCACAGTCTAGAACATCGATATTTAAACTTTTTCTCTCACTGGTAGAATTTGCATTTCTTACTCGCGCTACCAAATTTAAATATTCTGGCACTGACAATTAGGAGAATGAAGGCTTATAGAAAGAAAACTTAAATTTACCTGGTTATTTAAAATAAATATAAATCCCTACAAGCTAATATTGCAACATAATTACAAACAGAATGAAACAAAATTTCGAGAGGAGCCTGACGAAGACTAACTTATTCACGGAGAAACTGCGCAGTTCTTCTTAATGACTCATCCTGACATCTAAAGAGCTGTGGTAGGGGAACTGTGCTCTCCGATTTCGCGGGAACAGGAAAAATTTTGAAAAACGCGGAAAGAGGAATCGCGGAAACAGAACTAATTCGTTTCGTCTCCTGATTCCTAAAAACATTGCAAAAATTTCCCACGTGATAACCATCTTGCCTCGCAATAAAATAGCAACAATGAATGTATTGCACCCATGTCTTTACAAAACACAGAGAAGATTTTTGATTTTGGGGGACTCATTTTTATGTAATTTACTACGGTCACAACTTTCGTTGGCACAATATTCAAACCATTTCTTAGTCATTCATTTCTTTGGAACCAGAGCTTCTCCGTGGATCATGCAGTGCGTCCAGATGCACTATGGAGATGTTTGTTTCACAAGCGCTTGTATACTTTGTAATCTTCCTGACATTGTACGAGCACCAACGATTTTTCCACTCTTCGTTTACCTCGTTTATAAAATTATTTAAAATACCAAATAATGCTAGTGCTGTTGCTTTGAGTTTTATTGGTTTACAAAACAGTAGTTTATCTGCTGCTGATATACTATCACAAAATCAAACATATGCAATGAAATGAGCATCTGTATTGCTGTCTGTCGCCTCATCAAGCTGAACTGAAACCAATTTGTTACGCAACTTCTCAAAAATCTGCTGCTGTACATCTTCAGCAATATCATCGATTCGACGGGCAATAGGAACATCTGATAGAAATAAGAACTGCAAGTCTTTAGCAAAATTATCTTCAAACATACACAGTCCAGTCACATTAATGTGACCATCTGTCAAAAGCCAGAATAACCACTTTTCGCAGAGCGGACTGCTGCGAGACGTGCAGGAAGAGAGTCACATAGGTCCCTGAAGGTGTTCTCTGGGATGTTGAGCCATGCCGACTCTAATGCCGTGGCCAGCTGCGCTAGATTACGCGGTTGAGGATCCATGGCGCGAACAACTCGATCGAGATGGTCCCACAGATGCTCGATTGGGTTTAAGTCAGGTGAGTTTGCTGGCCAGGGGAGGACGGTAAACTCATCCTGGTGCTCTTCGAACCACGCACGTACACTGGCAGCTGTATGGCACCTCGCATTGTCCTGCTGGAAGATGCCATCATCCTGAGGAAAAACAATGCGCATGTAGGGGTGAACATGGTCCGCAAGGACAGATGCGTACTTGTATTGATCCATTGTGCCTTCCACAATGATCAGTGAACCTAGAGAATGCCAGGAAAACATTCCCCAGACCATAATGCTCCCGCCTCCAGCTTGGACCGTTCCGGCAATGGTTGCAGGGTGGTTCCTTTCAGAGGTTTCACGCCTTATACGCCAACGTCCATCTGTCCGATGGAGCATAAAACGCGATTCATCCGAAAACGCAACCTGTCGCCACTCAGTGGACGTCCAGCTGCTGTACTGGCGTGCAAATTCTAGCCTTCGCCGTCGATGAACAGCAGTCAGCATAGGTGCACGAACCAGGCGTCTGCTTCGGAGGCCCAGACGCAGCAATGTTCGCTGAATAGTACTTTGGGAGACACTTTTGGTAGCCCCTTGGTTCATTTTGGTGGTCAGTTGCTCAACGGTAGCCCGTCTATCTGCCCGAACGCATCTCCGCAACCGTCGTTCGCCTCTGTCATCTATGGCCCGTGGTGCACCACATTTGCCACGTCGCTGATTTTGGACAGTCCCATTTTGCCATGCACGGTACACTTTTACCACGGCGGCACGCGAACAGTTCACAAACTCAGCCGTTTCGGAAATACTTCCACCCTTGGCCCGAAAGCCAATGATCATGCCCTTTTGGAAGTCGGATAAATCGCTTCGTTTCTGCATTACGCCAACGATTGAAATGTTTTCCGAAGCCCTCACACACCCTTTATATACGCTCAACTGCACTGTGCTGCCACCTGCCTTCTGTGATTGGTTATTTAACTCTGACATGGAAAGTACGTGGTGGTCACATTAATGTGACTGGACTGTGTAGTTTCTGCGATCTCAATTGCAGCTCGTAAAATAAGCTCTTCGCCAATGGTGGGAGACATTTTACATCTGACTGTCTTATATGAGACTTTGTAAGAAGCAAGTAAAGCTTTTTTATTTGCAGACAAAGTTTTTTTTAAATGCTTTTTGATTTTCATATGATTTTAATTTTAATTCAAAAATTAAAATTAAATAAATAAATAAATTCTCGGGGTTTGTTAACGTTTTCACCATGAAGCGTTTCCAAATGTCATTTAAGTTTATTAGGTTTTATACTATCTGCTACCAATATTTTTGAGCAAACAGCACACAGGTTTCTTTTCTTCTTCATTTACTTAAGTAATGGTAAAACCAAAATTTAAATATTCTTGAAAATATCTTCTTGATTTAATTTTCGAATTCACGCTCGTGTATGCAATTTTTGATGCTTTATAATCGTTCAATGTTCTCTTATGACTTAAAAATTTATCCATGATTCTATTTAACTCTACTGCCGCTATTTAATACCATGAATTGCAATTAACGCGCAAATTATAAAATGCAGAGTCAAGACAGATTCAGACTGACTCGACTTCTACTGACTGGAGTTTCGCGAGATGCAGCATTTATACACATTTTGGCGCAGATGGGGTTTGAAAGGTTGCGCAAATGTCCGCGAGATTGCCGAATGTGATGAATACCAGAATGTGATGGATAGAGAGCAATAGTGACTAGAATATTCCTCTAATGACATTTGTACTTTTAGAAATGGATAACTGAAGAAATAAATATTTAATTTAATTAAAATTTATTTTGCAATCTGTTCCAATTTAAAACTTAGAAAGGAAAAGCAACATAATACTTATCCTATTACTTAAAAGTAACTTATTTAAAATATCTGTTACTTAAAAGCAACATATACTACATTTAGTACTTATATTGATAATTTGCACTATCTTTATAAAGTTCGTATTGTATCTTTAGAGTCAAAGTAAATTACTATTGCATTCAATACATTGTTATTGTTGGGGGGAGGCGAGATGAAAAGTGTGATTGAAAATTGGGTTGCAAATATTGAAAGTTTGAGAAGTCCTGCGTTAGACAGATTTTAAGAGACGGGGATGGCTGTCAGGGGTTGCTTTTCGGCTAAGACCTTAGGAAAAGGGGAACCAAACCAAATTGCAATAATAAGAAATAAAAAAACGAAAATACAAAATTAGAATAAAAATTAATATAAAAATGAAAATAATATTTACAGATATATTTGACGTGACCCGTGATGCTCGTGAAATTATTGCGCTAATAAAAGAAGAACGTATAGATCCCATGGTGTCCGCCGAAAACATCGGGGACGAAAACGTCGTAAAGAAAACAACGCAAGACGAAAACAAACGTGGTACAAAACATCGTAGGAGAAAATAAAACAAAGAGAAAACATCGTGGTACAAAACATCGGCGTCGAAAATAAAGCGGTTTAAAAACTTCGCAGTTTAAAAATCGTGGTAAAAAATAAAGTATCTACAAATCATCGCATGATGATAACATCGCAGACATGCTTTTTTCAGGCTTTAAAATCATCCTTTAATAATTGTAAAATTTAATCATTGTTTAGTAACTGTAAAGCTTCGCATAATGATTTGTGAGCGCAATATGGAAAGAAGGATAATTTTTATACTTTCATCTTTTTTATTAAGTAACAAATATATCCTGAAAATGTAAAATGGAAACTTAAGCATAGAAAATTAATGCAACTTATAGCGTTTAATAGAATTTTAAATCGGCATAGTTGACTAACAAAGGTAATTAATAAATTATTTTTTATGAAGTTTTACTGGTAATTTTTCACGAAAAGCATAAATTCAAAAAAGAATAGAAAAAGAAAAATAAGTAACTGCTTGAACTTATTTTACTTTGAACTTTATGTAAAAACTGCTAAGCTAATGAGATTGTTTTCTTTATTTTTGTTAATCTGATACTCTTATAATGAAAATTATTTCTTGTTTTGTTTAAATTTCTTGTAAATTTGTAAAAATTTATGAGTTAATAAAAAATATGAAAGTAAAAATTATCCTTCTTCCCACCTTGCTCTCATAAATCATTATGCGAATATACATTTACAATTATTAAAGCCTGAAAAAACGCATGTCTGCGATGTTATCGTCATGCGATCATCTGCGAACTTTATTTTTTACGTCATGCGAACTTTATTTTTTAACACGATATTTTCGACGACGTCGTTTTTAAACTGCGACATTTTTGAACCGCTTTATTTTCAGCGACGATATTTTGCACGATGTTTTAGAACTGCGATATTTTCTCTTTGCGTTATTTTCTCAAACGATGTTTTGTACCACGACGTTTTCGCCTTGCGTTGTTTTCTCCGCGACGTTTTCGTCCGCGATGTTTTTGCCGCTATGTTTTCGGCTGTAACCGGATCCCATACATGCACCCATGTCTGACTAATGGTGCACTCATGTCACCATTAGTCAAGGATACTATTTAAATGCCAGTAGTATCCTCTCTACATGCCAATATACTTTAGTTAATCAATGCCTTGGAAAGAAAGATGAGCTTGCACAAAAACAGATCAACTAATAGACCAATATATGTGATGGAAAATAATAATTATGAGTGATGAAATGAAATTATGCTGCTATACAAGTACTGATACAAATGGAATTAAATGCTAATACAATCTTACTAAAACAATACTGAAATTAGAATGCTAATATAATTTGCTAAAACAATGGTTATATATAATGCTAATATTACAATGTTGTGCAATAAATTTGAACTAAACCGTCTGCACCTATTTAGGTGCTAGTATTAACACTATATGCTTGCAGTCTCTATCCTATTAATTAGAAGTCGTCATTCAGAGAAAGATGCACATGCACAAATACTAATTCACTTATAAGCTGTTGCGAAATATGTAATGATTACAGTAAGAATTCCTGCGAAGATGCGATTACACTGTTGTGTAAGTACAGTTACAACTGTAGTTATATGCTAATACAATGATAATACAGTGAATACTGATACAAATAGTGCTTATATCTTTTTATCTAAAGTAAACTCAAGGTATTTAAGGGTGTTACATCTTGGTATTGACTGGTTCTCCCACTTTATCCTAGGAGGTGAGCGATAAAATTTTGGCCTTTTGGGAAAGAGGAGTAGTTTGATTTTTTTAATTCTAAACTTGAGCTTATATTTAAGGTTCCAATCTTTGTAAGTTCCCAGGGCCATTCTTCTAGCTTAAGTCGATTTCCTCCTGAAATTATAACTATGACATCATCTGGATAAAATTTTACTTTTGTTCCTTCAACAAATTCTAGACTGTGGTAACGGTTAACGGTTGTCGTACCTGCCCCGCCAACTAAATGGCACTACAACGATTGGCAAGCTGATCAAGAGCCCCCTATGGATGGTTAAACACTTCTGCTGGGTCCCATGGTCCCACATCCCCGAGAACACCAACTATTTTAGGCTCCCTCTAGAGACCCACCCCTGAACTGCCCAGCCAAGTCCACCATCCCAGCCGTCAGAGACCAGGGTAGGGTTGGTTTGTGATCTTGGAGCTTTGACTGGCCTGTTGATGACAGAAATTGATGCTAACTGCTAGTATTGCGCGGACAGCCCCTCCCTCCAGGCTTTATACAGAATACTGAGGACAGCGTGGACTGGACGCTAAATGCCTCGGGCGCTATTCGGCTACTGACACCCTAGTTACCGAAGACTTACGTCGCCGAACCTGTCAATGGTTGAGATAGACCCTTTCCCACGGATCGTCGGGAACCGCCAAGTTTATCAATTTTATACCCCCGTGGCCGAGACTGCCTAGGTACAGTTCCTAGCGAGTAGCTTCACAGAGTACTCTACGTGGGTCCCCGGGCAGGTAGATTGTGGTAAAGATCACAAAGGCTGTTTGTTTAAGGGAACAGATGCCTTCACTGAGGACTTCTTAAGAATTTACGCTTATATTTACTTGCGACGCATTGCCACGAAAATACCCTTGCCTTTTGCCCAGAATTTGAATTCACTGAGCCGCTGGTGTGTGTCTTTAACCTAAAACTAATGATTTAAATATGGAATTATAAATTAGGGTTACCTCAGCCATTTTGCTCTACCTGTAAGGAATAAACTCATTCCTTCGTGCATGCTCCTGTGGTGCAAATGGTTAGCAGATCATGCTGGTATTGTAAAACTCGTGGTTCGAATTCCGGTGAGGCCACAGAGGAGATTTCATGTCTTCTTCCCTGTTGAATATCTAAAGTCCCTCTGAAGCTCAAGCGTTAAGACCACTGAACACTAGAATTCGACCCAATTTCAAGTCTCCGAGAATGCAGCCTCAGCGTTTTTACAGTTTTTTCGCATATCTAACTTTTCTTTAAAAGTTCTCCAGAAAGCATCTTCCCCTTAGTCAGATAACTGTATGTGCTTTGTTTTACTCGAATAAAGTGCCACCAGTCTCCGAGTGCCCGCATAATGCTGGTAGTTCGACCTGGCTTCTAAGTGAATTGGTAGTATCCATGATTGGCTTTCATGGTTTTCCCTATGTGTAACGTGAATACGAGATAGTTTCCTCAGAAAGTCCTCCGGCCAACTAGCGGCCGAGGGGTAAAGTCGCTGAAGACTGGGAGTTTCACCTAGGATTGATTTTCAGAGAAAAGTTTGGCTGCATGTTTGATTTTCGCGTTTTTCTTCATGTGTAACGTGAGTATGAGCCAGTTTAACT
The DNA here is from genome assembly GCA_000611955.2 of Stegodyphus mimosarum. Taxonomy (NCBI): domain Eukaryota; kingdom Metazoa; phylum Arthropoda; class Arachnida; order Araneae; family Eresidae; genus Stegodyphus; species Stegodyphus mimosarum. Next base: position 853,090 of record KK116691.1, on the reverse strand, counting down.
TTAAATGTCCTCCACGAAGTCCTCCCTATGCATAGGAAATTAGCTCTCGAGTTGCTCTGTCTTAATCAATTAACTGATATAACCAACCAACAGAAACTTCCCCACGAAGGCATCCATCTTCTTAGGCAAATACCCGTAGTAGCTTTGCCATATTCAAATAATCTAATCCTATTGAAATAGTCAAATAAATAAAAAATCTTAGAAGTCTTTAGACTTCTACTTAAAATACTGAGTTCTGGTTCGGTATAGTGTAAGATAATGTTTCTCTACTGGTAATCAGTTAAGTAATCTGTTTTATCAAATCTACAGTGTGTGCAGTAAATTTTAATTTTGCTTATCCTTATTTTGAGTAGCCTTGACGAAATTAATAATAAATATTCGACATAGTTTATCTTTTTCTCGATGTTCTTGTAAAGATAAATTCTGTTAAGTGAGAAATTAACCAGAGATGATGATATTATTGTGAAACTTCGCCATGTAAGAACGATATTCAGTTAAATACTATATAACTATATGTTTATAATAAAAAGAATGAAAATTAAATCAAGGAAGAATTTTGGTGGAACAGTGATTTCTCATTTCCTGTTTTGTGAATTTTAATTAATTAATATTTTCTTTCTTATTCAGATTTTTAAGGGATTACGAATTTATGCAAAAATGCTTCGAATAAACAGAAAACGTTTCTATGTAAAGAAATATTTATTTTTAATTTATTAAAAATAGCATTACATATTTGAAAATGGCCTTAACTCCTCTGTTTGTTTCTTAATTGCTTTTAAATGACGACAAGCATTAAAGAAAGATTAAAAACTAATGAAACGTAGAAAAATACCTTTATGAGAAACAGCCATTGTTTAAAGGTTAAATGAAAGTGTTGATTACCACGGTTAAAATGATTTACATAGCTTGGACAACTCCTTGTTTCTAGTAACTCAAAAACTTAAGTAAAAGTAATTTTATCTCAGTCAAATACCAATATAAAATTAATCGTAAATAGACTAAAATATTTGGCATTGTCAACACGTGACTTTATTTCGATGGAAATTTCGATTTCTTTCGACCTATGGAAAGTAATCTCGGTGATTGCATGTTTCTTATCTATTAATTCCAAACTGTCATCAGTGAAGAAAGTGTATGTAGGACTGTCTCATACAATCTGTATTTGAGACAGATCCTATCGGAAAAGCGGAGGCAGATAACAGTTCTGTTTCATCGATAACAGAAAAGTACAGGAGGTTATACGCCTAAGGGAAGGTTGTTTTCCTGGAAAATGTTCTTATGGAAACTGCATCGTATTCACGCTGCACTTGAGGAGAACCATGAAAATGGACTTGCAGCCAACACTTCCCTAGAATGTAATATCTTGTCGAACTATTAGTGTTCAAAAGTCTTATTCACGTGGGGTCGACGTACAGAACTCTGCGAAGTCACCGGCTAGGATATGTACCTAGGCAGTCTCGGCCACGGAGGTATACAAATTATGAACCTTATGGTTCTGGAAACCTCGGAAAGTTAACTTATTGGCCGGCCCGTTGGTCTGGCACGTCTTAGAGCAGTTGGCTCTAGTATCCCGGGGGGTTAGCGCCTCGAGTTCGCTGGGTAATGTCCCTCTGCGACGTGCAAGCCCGAGCGACTGGTAGGCAGCAAATCGTCGACAAGGGCCGACCTGGAGTCATAGTTACTCCAGATGCATTGGCACCGATCCCTCCAAGGTTCTGGGACAGGGGTTGAAACCCTGAGCCTAGTTAGGCGGGGGAAGAGGACCCTTAGGCTGCCTTCACACTGGAGCATAAAGGGCATAAGTGGTTTAAGCCGAGCTGCGTTGCCAAGGCAATCAGTCTGTGTTACGTCACAAAATGTGGTTTAGGGTTCTTGGCGTAAGGTTCTAACTTTTCAACTTTATGCCGACTTGGGATAAGTGTCGACCAATCAGAGCGAAGCTAAAACGAAGCGGTAACAAGTAGAGCAAACACGGGAAATCAGTCGAGCGGGAAAGCTGTAGACACATCCACGCATGCGCAAATTTAGCTTCTCTCATTGGCCACAGCTTAGACCCGGTCTCGCAGGAACTCCCGTATTTTATGCCTCTATGTCCGTATGACTATGCCTCCATGTCCTTTATGCCCCCGTCTGAAAGCAGCCTTAGTGTCGTCCAGTTGACGGAAAAGCGAATGCCCAATACCTTGTCTTATCTTAAGGCCAGTTTACACGTCTCCGAGTAAGCTCCGAGTGACTAGTAGCGAGCCGCTCGGAACAACTTCCCGGATAATGTAAACACTTACTTCGACCGAGTAGAAACGCAGGGGAGATGAGTCAGCGAGTCCGTTTTTGCTTTGAATCAGTTGAAAATGTATCCCGCAGTAAATCAGAGCAGTGTTCGCAGAGACGCCGTGCCCAATTTTTTCGTCATATCGAAAATGCCGAGATGGAGTGATAATCTAACTATGGCATTTTTTAATGCATATGCATCTTGCGAAGTATTATGGGATACTTCACTACCTGAATATTACGACCATTGTTTACTAATACCTAAACATAACTACTGATCAAAATGAATTTAGATTTTTGATACTGTAGAAAAAACATAGAAGAAAATTAAATTAGGGTATCGGATTCAAAGTATTTATTTTAAACATATGTATTTCTGGATTTTATTTAATCAAAAAACAATTAAATTATATGTTATACAACTACCTAATAAAATAATTCAACTACCCAATAAAATACAGTTTGCAGTTAAAAAAAAGTGAAAGGGCAAACATTTATTTTATTTAGTTGATACAAATTCCAAAAAGCGAGTTTCTACTCATGGCCAATTACACCTAATAAGATATAATCTAAAACTTTGAAATTTTGTTTTATAGACTTTCCTTTTTATTTCAACCACAAATTAGATTTTATTTACAAACGATCACTCGGAAGTATCGAAATAAAAATCGCCGACAGAAGGCGTATGAGGCTATTACTAACATGTTAAAATCCGAGGGTATTGGAAAGTTCAAGCAAAAGATTTAATAATTTCCGCTTAACCTCGTACACAGAAAATGGCCTCAAACACTTCTGGAATAAATTTGCTGGCTGTGCATTTTGGCACTCGAAACAAATGTTGCAGAGAACTGTAGGAATCACCATTCGCCAGAAACCAAAGCGCTATCTGAAATTTTAATTTTGCTGGCAGAGCATCTCGAAAGAAGGTACTTTTTTTTCTGAATAAGGGGATTGACCATTTTCAATAAAGTTTCAAACTGTCCTTCACTCATTCGAATGAAGTTTTTGTAACTCTGGACATCCTCATCCTGAAGTTCATTTAAAAGTTGATTTGATGCTCCTAATTCATCGCGGCGAGCTACCCAGTCGCATATCCACTTCCTTTTCTTCTTTATTTTTTCAAGAACAGAAATGAATTCATTGGAAACTGCCCCGCAGACTTCAAGCACTGCAGCTGCCACGTCGGTATCTAGTTTGTAAATAAACGGAGGCGAGTTGTCAGTCCATTAGGATTGGTGTAAACAATCTCTCAGAGTACAGGTCCGTTTTACTCGGATCGAGACGCTCGGAAAGGGGTAAACTGGACTTTATCCACGCGGTCATTTGTTTGTCTAATCTACACTGGTGCGCAAAAATTAAGGACGAGACGGTTTTTTCAATATCACTTTGTACAAAAGCGTTCCAAATCAACACATTTAATACCGTAAGATCCCCAATACGTAAGGACATGAGTAACGTAAGCAACACTTACTAAAAGAGAAATCAGAGGCATAAAAAGAAGCTTTATTGAAAAAGTAGCATGGAGCGCAATGCGACTGAACGCCGAAACATCCCTGTGATGGGTGTTCAGCAAGAAACATCCGGTCTTTAATAGGGGATATGATCTCCCCTGACTGCTAGGCAGGTTTCACATCATTTGTGCATGCTGGATATGTGGTTGTTAATGAGCTGTTGAGACACTGCTGCTCGTTCCTCCTGTAGCACCAATCGCAGTTTCGGAATCGTTACTGGCGATAAGTTACGTGCTGCCACGGGTCTCCCTAGTAAGTTCCGTACATGCTTGACGGGATTTAGATCCAGAGACCTTGCCGACCAATCCATGTGTTCAATATCTTCACTCTCCAACAGCTCTTCGACAGTAACTGTGCGATGAGGTGGAGCGTTGTCGTCCATGAAGAGGAACTGAGGACCCATAGCCCTTGTGAAAAGACGCATGTAAGGAAGAAGAACCTCGTTACAATAGCAGTCCCAGGTGACGAACCTCCTTGGGAGATATGAAGGTCGGTCCGGCTACCAAGCATTATGTCTGCTCGAACGAGAACTCCGCAACCTCCAAAACAGTCCCTTTTGATGATGTTGAAGGGGTTATTGCGTGTTCCCCGCTCTGTCCAGATGTCTATGCGTCTAGAATCGCAACTCAGACTAAATCTGCTCTCATCTGTAAAGAGTACTCGTCCCCATTCATTGTCTCTCCAATTCCGGTGTTCCCGGCACCACAGAGAACGCCTTCTCCGATGGGCAGGCGTTAGAGGTACACACCGTACAGGGCGTCGTGCAAACAGACCACCACCGTGCAGTCTTCTGGCCACGGTAAAACGCGATATCGGTCGTCCAGTCGCCTGTGTCGTGTGTCTAGCGATTTCTCCCGCTGTCTGCCGCCTGCTTCTTCTGGCCTGTAAGGCAATATACCGGTTATCTGCGGGTGTGGTTCCTCGTGGACGATCACTACTAAACCCCCGGATAGCTGTTTCTGTAGTTTGAATTTATCTCCAAAGTCGTGAAACGATGCTGTGAGCACTTCTGAACTCTGCAGCCACACTTGTCACACTGCGGCCTTCCTCCAGCTTCCCAATGATTCGACCTCGGGTAAAAGCATCCAGATGTCGTCTAACAGATTGATTATTCGCCATTTCTCGCTGAGGCAGCAACTCGGTGTGATTTTAGCTGCTATACGGCGTGCAATCTCTTTGCCAGAAATACTGATCTTACACCGACAGCATGCTTTATACTACTCAGACACTCCCTCATTACGTCTACCTGCATATCTGCGCATGTGCTACCGTACATCACCTTACTTAATCTCCTGATTGGTTTTTCTGTCCGCTCTGCCTCTTCGTTCAGCTGATATGTTAATTTTTCGACTTCGTCCTTAATTTGGTTTGGGGTTCGAATATTCCAGAAATGTGCATGTTTCTAAATGTCAGTTAGTGTTTTCGAGCCATGAAACTCTTAGAATGCCATCGAGCCGAAGAGTCTCCTCCAGAGGTTGATGTTAACGAAGAAGACCCTTGGATCTAGTTTGCCAGATTGTGGGACTTTTTCTGCAAACTTGCTTACGTTTGACAAATCTCTGCTACTACAATTTATGTTTCTGCAGCTTTGGGAATTTTACGCTGCTACATCATTTCATTGTAATTTTTTTAATATATTGTAAAATAATGCATCTATTAAATTTAATTTATAGGAAAACGTAACAGTTTATTTAAGCTTAAATAAAAGTTGGCAACTGACAATCATGCAATTGTAGCGCATAAGTATATCTGTTCTAAGTTTCTCCAGCAAGTCGCTGATGTTTCCACGTATTTTATTATTTGCTTTATTTAAAATTGAAAAAAAAGAATGTGTACTCTAGTTGCGTCTTTTTTCTCTGTAAACAACTTCATTTTTTAACTCATGAATAAAAAAGATCGCATAAAACAATGTTATGCCCCTTAATAACTAATGATTTTATCGCTCTACAAGTTTTAAGTCAGTTTTTTCTCAGATTCTAAAGCGACAACGCATTGGTTCATAGCTGCGAGCCATATGTTGGATACTTATATAAAGTGAGAAATGAAAATTATATAAAGTGAGAAATGTAAATAATATACAACCAAATAATTGAAATGACTTAAAGGAAAACCAGATTTCTACACAGCAACACAAATAAATTTAGCAGTGAAAAAATGCAGATTTTATTAGCAATCAGCCTGTGAAGAAGTGAAATAAGTTCAATAATCAAAAAGGAAAAATCAACTGAAAAGTATTGTCAATTGCAAAAACAATGAAATGCCCCCCTCCGAAACAATATCGTCAACTCACATCTCAAAAATTAGTACAACAGAGTGAGCACAATCCAACGTTAGGAAGCACCTAACGATGGATATGAACACATTAAGTGAGAAATATCAGCTTAAATTAACTGAGAATTAATTAAAGCTAAAAATAGTGTTCAGTGGAAAATTAGCAATACAATTTTAAGATTTTCGGCAAAACTAATACGGGCAATAAAATGACCAATAATTGAATTACAGCTTGTAACTTGCGGTGTTTACGACGATTGTAATGATGTCATGGTATCATATGAGCTCATAAAAATATAATGTCACAAAAGGGAACTTGATCTCTGACATAACGTTTTACTTTTAGCTCAAATATTTCTGCCAACATTGCTTGAATCACCCTCTATAGATATTCGCATTTTCACTATTAACGACTAAAACCATTAACATTAACTATCACCATTAACGGACGAAGCTATTCGCATTTTCACCATTAAGCTGCCTAAGGCCTTCGTCAATGACAGACATAATTCTTTCTTGGCGTCGATGATTTTGTGGACCTAATCTAGACTAAAACATGTAGGAGGATAATTTACAATAATTATAAGAACGTTGCTCATCAATCACCTCTTAAAGATTTGTGATCATTAACAAAATCACTTGGTCCTCTTAAGAACAAGTAATCAAAATCACTTGATTCTAAAATTCTGCATATTGTCACAGCGCTTCGTTAAAGAGCCTCGGA
>KK116691.1:816871-846299 GCA_000611955.2 Stegodyphus mimosarum | reverse complement strand
AGTTTCGTAAGTTTCGTAACCACGTACGAACTTTCGGAATTTCCTTCTCCTTGGTTGTAGTCGACTGCCGAAGGGCTTCATGAATTCCAAAAGAACAAAATGGAGAAGGTCATTATAAACTTTACATCACTGATTCAGGCACCTAGGCTTGTTAGCCTCATCCTAGGTAGGATTTGTTAGTTGAGAAATATAGCATTTCTTAGCATGTTTGTAGAAGAAAGTGAATTAGGCGTAAACCGGTACAAAAATTTATGGAAGTAGTAGTAGTAGTACTTTAGCTAAGTAGACACTGACTGTGAGGCAGCGTGGAAATCCGTAGAACGACACAGCAATTATAAACATAGTCAGGCGGAAAAAATCGGAGCGAGAAGTAACTAAGAAAGAGAGACTGAGGAGCTGGAAGATGAATTTGGGTGTGGAATGAAGCGCGATCGCAACACAAAAAACATGTCGCCATTTGTTGTTTTTGGGTGTACAATTTTGTTTTTTATAATCAAAGTATTCAATAAATTCATTGTTCAGTTTTCATAGATTAGGAAGTAAGTGCTACAATATCGATTCGATCATGCTCATTTACCTAAAAACAAATAAGAAACATTATCAAAAATTTGTCAGTATTATATGTTCTCAGTATCTATATTTTGACCAAGTGAAAGAGTTAATAAATTAACTGGAAGTCTCTTATCAAAAATAGGGGGAAAACTTGATGCTTGTTTCAATGAATTTTATAATTATTTAATGTTACCATCTTGCTACCATTGAATTTCCTTTATTGTGATATTTTATTTCAGAAACTGAGACCATTTCTATTTCCTGATACACATTTATCAGGATATGGAAGCAGTTTTATTCAATTCTAAGAAAGTAAATTTATAAAAATCATAAGGGGTGTTTTATTTTTCGAATTAAAAATTCACTTGAACGATGAAGCATTGTACATATGAAGATTCAAATAATCTTTTAACAGAAAAAAAAATTTCACTTAGAACTTTTGTTCAGTGGGTTGAATACGAATCATTCATTTGATAGGAAGATGAACGTAAAAGATGGAGGTATTCCGCATTCGATTTTTCAGATGCATATGGATATTTATGTATTTATTCATTAACCCAAAGGAGCACTAGCACTGAAGGCTATTAGTCTCGAAACAGCAATTTGCATCGAATCACTAAAACCGTTGAATCACTTTTTAAATTATTGCTATCAAATCAATCGCCTTGTATTATATTTAAAAAAATTAAATAATGAAGAATCTGCATGCATGTATCCATGTTTTTCGCACTGTGAAAAAACAACGGTACCTAGACACGTTAAATTTTAAATAATGCAGTGATCTACCCGAATATGGATACTTGGAAGCCCGAATTTTGAATTTCGAATTTGTTTTCTTATCTGTTCCATGTCTCTAACTATAATGAATTTCTGCTTAAAAAACTCAACGATCTGGCAACACTGTACCGAATAAAACATTCTTATCTCGAGTGCGCGAGACTCTCTATCCGAAATTCTAAAGATACGCTGTTTTGAAATATTTTTAGCTCAATGAGGCGTTAGACAAAATGCTCTTGAAATGTCTCTTGAAACGTGTATGTGTAAGTAAATAAGAAAACACGTCTATATTCATAATATAATTTTATCTAAAAGTTTTCAGATTGTTTTTTATTAATTTATTTTTTGCATGGCAATTTCAAATTTTTCTTCCTCTTAGCAAAAAGCGCATTGAGACCACTTACAATATTTTACATACATTAAATTTTCATTCCCTTTAAATATTATCAGATACCTATCACCAAATTAATATTTCGATTACTGAAATAATTATTTTCACTATATGTGTTGTTATAATAAAACTCTTTAGTTAAAAATTTCTGGATATAATAAATCCTAATTCATTCTTTTAGGAGAGAAATGGAAAACCAAATTCAGAGTTTCTTCTAACATGAGCTTCTGTTTGGCATATTACACATGATGTTCAAGTTTTAGCGAAATTTCGACAAATGAAACTAAATTGTGAAAATATTTTTCAATTATTATGCTGTGGGTACTTTATATTTTTAATTCAGTTACTCCTTAAAATGAGATCTTTAATATTAAAACGAAACAGTAACTATTGCTTTACCAAGAAGGTTATCGAAGCTTAAAATAATTTCCTAATATCAGAAATTGGTAACTGCTTGTTAAAATGGCCATCTTGCTTAGTAGCTAAAATTGAAAAATTAAATCTCTTATTCTGTAACGTGCAAATTTTAAATACAGCCGACTGTTTATATATTGGACATATAAACACAAAACTACCCTGAAATTTATTTGTTTAGGATTTTATTTAGGATTCTAGGAAACGGGAAATGGGAGATCTCAAAAACAGTTCCAAGAAATTCTGATCTTAAATTTTTTTAATTTTAGCAAATTGGTTTAATGTCCCAGAAATAGAAATGTGAAGAGTCTTGCAAACCGTATTCCACAGCAACAGGAAGAGATTTTTTTTATTTATATCAAATAGAGTTCCTTTTCCTTTCCGTTTTTTTCAAAGGTAAAATAAAAAAATAAATAAATAAAATGAAATGAAAACAGTCTTTCTGGAGCATTTGTGATTGCGCTTTCAACTGTAAAATATTTCTACTTTATCTCCGGTTTCTAGTAGATGGAGATATTTGTGAAAGTCGATTTCACGGAATGAAATCAGTTCTAAGTTTTAGGAGTTATTTCAGGCTTCTGTTCAATGTTCTACATTCTGATGGCAGTGCTTTCACTCTGGGAAATAAAATTCCAGATTTCAGAGATACAAATAACCGATGACAAAGAAGAAATAGAAAAAAACAAATTATATAAATCATTTTGATATACCAAGAGCAGAACTGGAAATGAAAATTTTAGTAAACAACTTCACATAGAGCAATTTCTTTTAGAAAATGTCGAGAGCAATGTCTTATGCGTGGTATTAAAAAGTTATGTGCGGTCAGGAACATGTGCATATATAAGCATACGCACATGTGCACGTAAAATCGTATACATCATGAAATCGTAATAAAACTATTGATCATATCATAACTACAGTATTGTATTCAGGATTTTAGGAAATCTTTAGTGCACGTAGGTACATTCTACTTTTCTTAATTGATATGAAATAAAAGTAAAGAATTCGTATAATATTCTTTAAACCAATATTTTTCGAAACGGTATAAAAATGAGGGAATTGAAGGATTCGAAAACTTTACAGGAATTCAGTTTCCAAAATATAATCTTATTCTCTTCACGAACTGTTATTTATAGCCTATGAAAGTAATCTAATATCTCCTTATTCATTCTGACAAGGCATGAGAGATCAAATAAAAATTCACTAATTCATCTAATTTATAAACTAAACTAAAATCATGATTTAGTTTCATGTTATTTTAGTTAATTATCTTGAACTGCTAAATAATTCTGACTGACACTACATGAGAGACATGTCAGTACAAAGTTTAAAATTATGCAAAAAATGCAGCCTGAGCTTGTGGTTTATTTTGCATGAAATTCTATTGGTTTGGCGGATGACAGAATGCGAGTAAAAATATTTTGCTCCTAAGAAGAGAAACTTGCATCTGATCTGCCTGGAATCAAGAGGGTTTGATTTAAAATCTGCACTATACTAAGTTACCTTTTTTCTTGATTGTAAATTCGGAGTTACTTAAGTAAAACTTGTTATAAGATTCAAACTGCAGTTAAGTGGATGTAGTCATGCGGGAACTCTGCATAAGCCACAACAGTTGTACCATGTTTTACAGATTCTGGAAGTTGTATACTGCGTTTTTTCGAAAATAACTCACATATCTTTGGATTAAGATGCGGAATAATTTTAGCTAATCCCTACTTTATATTTTTATTTCCTTCTTATGAGTTTTATATACAATAGATCACTGCTATAAAGAACCCCCTCCCCGGATATAACGAAGGAACTGATTGGTCCCATTCAGGTTTCTGTACACTTAATATTACAAAGTGTACCGGTTACATAAAGTAACCGAGCAAACAAAAAGGATAAAATAAAAAAGTGAAAGCATAAACGTATATTTAGAAAGAAAGACATCTCAACTCTCATATTAGACTGGCTTTCCAAACTGGTTTTTCTGTCGTCTACATATAAAAATGCCGGAGTCATTTTCGTTTAATCAGAAAATATTCTAGAAAAAAAAATCATTTGAAGATGAAACAACTTCTTAACATTAAATTTTGTTACAAATGATGTAAATCTGCTACTGAAATGTTAGACATGTTTCGAACTGTATATTCCAGTGCTTCATTATCAAGAACGCAAGAGGGGTACGACTGTTGTAAATGTGTGTGCAAAAAGGTTGAAGATGAGAACCAAAGATCTCCACCTTCAAAGAATGAGGAAATAAAATTCGTTCTTTGGTAAAAGCTCATAAGCGTGTAACATTATATTTGGGATTAAAAAAAAAGTGAGAGAGGGAGCTGTAGATTAATTTTGGTTGAAAAATCTGGAAATCAGGAAAGTTTGTGCTCAATTTGTGCCACGGATTTTGACAGAACAGGAAAAAGGAAACAGAAAAGCCTGTTGGGAATATTTCCTAACTACTGAGAGACAGGACAACAGTTTTTAGAAGGGTATCATAGCGAGTAATGAGACCTGGTGTCTGATATACGATTCAGTAAAAAAATTTAAAAGTGCGCAAAGGAAAGGAATAAAATAAAGGGCAATGCAAAAAAGAGTATGGATATCAAAATCAAAAATTAAGGTGATGCTGATTGCATTTCTTTATTTTAATGAATTTATTCACCATGAATTTGTGCCTGAAAATCAATCAATTAATCAATATTTTTACAAGGAAGTGTTGTTTCGATTAAGAGACAGGATAAGGCTAGTCAGGATGGAACTTTCTAATTGTGGGCCATGATTTCGTTTGCACGATAATGTTGTATTCCAAATAACATTGTCTGTACAACAGTATCTTGCTAAACATTCAACTGTAGTGATAAATCACGCATCATATTCTCCCGACTTATCTCTAGCTGATTTTTTCTTTTCCCGAAGCTTAAGATGATCATGAAAGGACAGAGATTTTTAAAACGTCTCAGATATTAAATCAAATGTTACACATATTTTTCGAACGGTTAGTTCCAACTCTTATAGTGTTTCGATGATATGAAGAAATATTGGAAAAGTTGTATAGATTACTGATGATTATTTTGCAGGAGATAAATTTATTTGAAGATTCATAATGTTTTTCTTATTCATAAGAAGTTATCCAGTTATTTTACGGGAGCACCTTATATTTTATACTGTTATGGCAAAACTCCAAGTGTACTAAAATCGGATATAACGAACTAAATGGTTATCTTCAATTGAAATGTTTTTGTGCGTTTTTCACATTTTTTTTTCAGAAATCCTGGAAGGAAATTCGACTAATGAAAAAATTACTAACTGTTAAAGTTATCCACTTTTGGTATAGTAGGACAGAAATTCCATCCGTAAAGGGATTATGTTATTTTTTTTTATCTTCATATATATTTTTCTCTGTTTTCTAAACAAGGGCTATGCCAGAAACGTGTGTTACCCAACATTTAAAGAAATAGGTTAGAATAAGCATATCATAGGGAAACATATGGTTACATGACTATTCAAACAATAAGCATATCTTAGGAAACCATATCGTGCAGATGACCATTGAAGCAAAGAAACATGATTGAGTTCTCAAATTCCATTCAAATTCTTTGACTGAGGTCCCAGATAAAAATCTATTCAAGATTGAAGCTATTAAGAAATAGCGAAATTTTGGCTGTTCAGGAAAAAAACGAAGTAATGAATCTTATGAGCTTGCGGTTTTCAGTTGATTTTTCTTATGGAAATTTTTTTGAAAAGTTTTAATCCTCACCAGTTTGTTTTGTTTGAGTATAAATGCTTTCCAGATTCTATCCTCCGACTAAAGGTTTGCTTTCTTAAGGTCTTCTGCAAGACATCAGATATTATTTATGAAGATTATAGAATCTTTGTGTTGCAACCATATATATTTTAGGTGAAATGATTGCTTTGCCAGTGGATGTTGAATAAGACACGTAAGTGGCGAAAGTATCTTGCTCTTTCATCTTTTCCAGAAGAGCAAAATTCTCACATATTATTTGACCAAATTCTCTGCATTCTGTTTCTGTGTCATAAATTCATTCTCAGGGTAAACTACAAATATAAAACTTCCCCATTGAGGAAAAAAGTGAACATTAATCGAAAAATATAGAATGGAGAAGCCAAATCGATATCTGCCAGAAACATAGTTCATCGAAATCTGCAGTTGGCAAATAGATAACAAAATTGTAGTATATAACAAAATTGAAACCTTATAATTAATGTTTATGGAAAACATCTGGATACGAAGAAAAAAACTGAGAAAGGTATAATGGATATAAGGATGGAAAAAAACATTGATAAAATGGTATGCCATTTAAAGAAGCCGCAACCTTCCATATTTGGACAATTGCTTCAGGCAAAAGCCAATGAGTTTGCCACACACATTGAAGGAATAAAGTTAATAACTGCAATTAAATCTTTATATGATTTTTTATTACATTTATTACGCACTTCTTTTTATAGATGTGACAATGTTAATCGGTTTTTCTTTACTTATTAAAACATTTTGCGCTTATTTTTTATGAAATAACCTAATTTTCTTATCGGATCAGATATAATAAACCAAATTTCTAGTCCCTTGAAGTTCGTTATAGAGGGGTTCGAATGTATTAGGAAATTATTGTTTGTCAGCAAGTATATTGTCTTGGCTCCATTCACCAAAAACACCTCACTAACTAGCTTAAAGTTCAAACCATAATGTCACGTTCTCGAACTATGATATATATTTAACAATTACATAACTAATATACCTATACGAAACACATATTGAAATTATTTTTTCTTAATCTTGGAAATTAAAGTGTTTGTTAGATAGGATAGACTAGATGAATTAGGAATATATCATACTTTCAATTTTATTGGAGCACTATTAAGCTTTCTTTATCAGCTAAAAGGCATCTAGTGTCAGAGTTACAGTAATTGCAAGAGTAAACCTCACGGTATTATTACTTTGGAACATGAAATGCAGTTATATCAGATAACTATTCCTGAGCTTCTGTACAAGCATTGCTAAAGAGCTAATGATTATAATTTCTTTGATAATATTTCTCTTCTTAGAAAATAAAAGAGTTATTAGATTTTAAAAAATATTCTTCTTCAATTTTTACATCGCAAAATGCATTTCATAGCATTAAACAATTCTTCAAGAAGCTATTAGAAGTTTTTATATTATGAAGAGTGGCTGTTCGCATATTTTTTAGACAATTTTCATTGTATTTACAGAAACATTTTACCTTAAATGTTTGTGTTTTAAATGTTCTATTTGATAACCCTTATTCTTTACTATCTTTCTACACCGTAATTTCAAAGACAATAATGCCTTTTTTAGTATCGAAAGAGGTATTTTATCCAAATCATCTTCAACAGCTTTCCGAAGTCCAAAGATAATTGTAGGTCGACGTTTGGACAATTCTCTTTTTCAAACTCCAAAAGGGCAAAAATCCACGGATGATACATCAGAGATTTAGTAAGGATATGAGTGAAGGGTATACCTTTGATACGTTTCTTATTCCATTTTTTCCACGAAATTAACAGTGGGTTTTGACATGCGGCTGCTTGTTTTGTCTTGATGCAGTTCTACTGATTGATCGCACTGTGGGCAAAGAGAAGATATTTCAGATTTGAAAATTGGGTATAAATATGTTCCTGATAATACGTGGAATTGACCTTAAGACTTTTCTGTACTCTGTTTAATTTTTATTTGTCGTTATATCAAAAACCAGCACAATCATAAATCCGTTTGAAAAACTTTCTTTAGATTCTTTGACCCAAAGATAGTTTTTCCTTCTCTTTGATGATAATAAATGCATCTCTTTGGTTGCGGTCGTTTAAATCGACCCAAGATTCACCTATTGTGACAATATTTTCCCATTTTTGTCCGAATAGTTGTTTCTCGTAGATAATTCTGCAGCGCCTTCTGCTTTCGGCGATATATCGGGGGGAAAGATGATGTTACTTTTTTTTTCACCTTTTTAACCCCCCGGGGGGTCGACGTAGAGAACTCTGCGAGGCTAGTGGCTAGGATCTGTACCTAGGCAGTCTCGGCCACGGGGTATGCAAATTATGAACCTAGTGGTTCTGAGAGATCCGGAAAGGTCATTTATTGGCCGGCCGGGGTTCGGCCTGTCTTAGAGCAGGGTGGTACTGGTAGCCCGGGGTTAACTCCTCGGGTTTGCTGGGTAATGTTCCCCTGCGACGGGCTCGCCCGCGCGACTGGTGGGTAGCAAATTGACGACCAGTGACGCCCCAGATTGGGTGCGTTGCGCCGACCCCTCAAGGTTCCGGGAAAGAGGTTGAACCTCGGCCTCGGTTCTGCGGGGGACAGGACCTATAATGCCATTAAGTTCGGCGAAACAGGGAAGCCAAATTTTTGTTGTTGTTGTTCACCTTTTTAAGATTCAAATTAGCATTAATCTCTTTGCTTACAGTTGACACTTAACATTCTAATGATTATGCAACTGTCCTTTGCATTGGAAGATTTTCTTTTAACATTAAAGTTCATACCTTTGCAACATTCGAAACATTCCGTTTTTTCCTTGGATATGTATTTTGAACAATTTTTCTCCTTGAAGCCAAAGTTTAAAGTTTTTTTTTTCCTTTCTTATTACAATACTATCTATTGTTGCTTTAGATAGCGAAAACTAATGGCTTTCGCAACATTTTTCAGTAAATAAGTATGAACAATGCTCCTCGGAAAGAACACAAGCATAGCCTTCCCTCCATTGCTTCTTTAAAAGTGCCATTTTGCATGAAAACAAAATTGTCAAGTAGCAGATGGTAATTTACACTTCCAAAAATATATTTGCAGTTAAAAAAGGTTTTCCAAGCTGACGATTTTTTTATAGCAAAGTAAAATCGCCTAAAAAATGTTCGAACAGCCTCTGTAATTCCTAGCTGAATAGTTAAAATTTAATTTTTAAAAGTACAAAATAGTTATCTAGTTTAAAAGAACTCTTAAAAATGTATGTATGGAACGTCAACTTTTGTGTGGTGAATGTGTTAATGTGAAAGACAAATATTAGTCTCCAAAAGTTTTCAATCCCCCCCCCAAAAATTCAATTACTATATCTTATTCAGTCATTCATATAAATCTATACTATTGTTGCGTTTATACGGGTTCGTGGATTTGAGAGTATCCGATTAAAACACGATGCAGAACAATAAAAAGCACAATTTATTTACAGGAATCACTATTTACAGCACAGTTCCAAAATCACCTTTAAAAGAGTCGAAAATCTACAGTAAATACGCTGAAACAATCAGCAACACAGCTTCAGGCTGTAACTGTACAGGTAGCTTCACGGCAACACTAAACTTCTAATAAACGCCGTGGAACAATCACCAATACACCGTCAAGCTATACTGTAAAGATAGCTTCACGGCAAAGCAATATCTCGATTGCTTTCCGTTCACAGAACTCTCGCGTAGCAGCTATTCTCACAACTAATCACACTGCTCGCAACACTTCACAATGCTCGCAACTACTCGCCACTAACTTCTCAACTACTAACTAACTCTCTGAAACGCAAGGGTTTAAATAGCTTTTCTTAAAGTTCCACACGTTTCGAGAAATATCTCGACAGGAAATTATTCTAGAAGCTTCCCGATTGGACCATGGGATATCGCCAATTTGGTCGCCAAATGGGCGATAAAGTCGCCAATCTGGCAACCCTACCATACACTATTTTATGGCAACCCTAGTGCTATGCCGGAAAGCTTACATACAGGCGCAACCGCCGAATTTTTCGCAACACTGCCCCCTCCCAAGGACTGCACGTCCCGGGCAGTACAATCCCTGGCTGGGAGCCAAAAAGAAATAATCGAAAAAGCTACAAAACAAATAAATAAATTACAATAATAACAAAATTTGCAAATATTTACAGTATTTACAAATAACAAAAACATTTACACTATTTACAAAGATCTATGTACAAGCAACTATGCATAAATCATACAATTAAACATAAAAACATTACGAAATACGGGGTACCCATAACAAAAATAACTATCACTAATTACTATGGCCATAGTATGGAGCTAACCTATCATAATGTACAATCTTAGGTTTGGAATTGGGAGACTTACGGATCCGTATTACGACGTCATTCAGTCTGTTGAGGACTGTGTAGGGACCTTCCCAATGCGATTGCAGTTTGGGAGAAATGCCCTTACGACGGCTCGGATTCCACAGCCAAACCTTGTCGTTTTCCTGGAACTTATGTTCGGTCGCTCTTGCGTCGTACCTCTTCTTCATCCTGTCCGTCGAGATGTTAATTCGCTCTCGAGCAAACCTGTGCATCGTTTCCAACCGGGCTTGGAGATCTTGAACGTACTCCTCAGGAGAGGACTGTAGATCCGGAGGACGGCCGAAAAGCAGGTCACTCGGAAGACGGAGATCACGACCGAAGAGCATTTGAGAAGGGGAATAGCCGGTACTCTCGTGGACGGCACTACGGTAAGCAAGCAGGAACAGGGGCAGCTTACGATCCCAGTCTTCTTGGTTCTTGGAAACCATAAGCGATAGGTGGTTCAAGATTGTGCGGTTAAATCTCTCCACCATGCCGTCAGACTGCGGATGTAACGGGGTGGTCTGTGTTTTCTTTATTTCCAATAAGTCGCACAGTCCTTTGAACACAGCCGAAGTGAAGTTCCTGCCTTGGTCGGTATGAATCTGGAGGGGAGTTCCAAATCTAGATACCCAATTCTGCAACAGGACTTCAGCCGTAGTGACAGCCTCTTGGTCTGGAATTGGATATGCTTCAGGCCACTTCGTAAAATAATCCATGACAACTAGAATGTATCTGTTGCCATCTTTAGTCCATGGCAGAGGTCCCAGTATATCAAGGGCAATTCGCTCGAAAGGCGCTCCAACGTTGTATCGCTGCATTCTTCCGCGACAGCGTTCCTTTGGTCCTTTCTTGGCTGCACAGGCATCGCAAGACCGGCACCATTTCTCAACGTCGTTTCTTGCGGAACTCCAAAAGAAGCGCTCTCGAACTTTGTTTAATGTCTTCATATAGCCGAAATGCCCTCCTGTTGGGCTGCTGTGTATTTCTTTCAGGACATCAGGTATTCGGTTTTGAGGAAGCAGCAGCTGCCATCTTTTATTAGTTCCATCGTCGCTTTCCCACAGTCGATATAAGACTCCATTTCGAAGGTGAAGTGAGTCCCAGAGAGCCCAGTACCTTTTAGTCATAGGACTGAAGATGGAAACGTCCTGCCACTTGGGTTTCGTAGCCGATGATTCCTTCAGCTCTATTATTGGCTTAATGTTAGGATCCGCCAACTGGTCTTCTCTAACTTTTTCATGACTCCACGGATCTGGCTCCGATGCTGTTGAAGATGTTACTTGTCGGATGCTAGGATTCGCCAAACCATACTTAGCTTGTGCTCTTGAACAATACCCGCAATGCGCAGGACAAGGCTTCCTAGATAAAGCATCCGCATTTCCATGGGAGGAGCCTTTACGATGTTTTATTTCAAAGTCATATTCCTGGAGTCTTTGAATCCATCTGGCTATCTGTCCTTCAGGATTTTTGAAATTCAATAGCCAAGTTAGGGAAGCATGATCGGTGCGGAGCAAGAATTTTCTGCCATAGAGATAATGATGGAAATGCTCTATGGCTTTTACGATAGCGAGCAATTCTTTCCGAGTGACGCAATAATTCCTTTCCGGTTTTGACAAGCACTTACTCCAATAGGCTATCACTCGCTCTTCACCGTCAATCATCTGGGAAAGGACAGCTCCAACACTTTCGTTGCTTGCATCCGTATCAAGTATGAATTGTTTGTCGATCTGGGGATATGCGAGCACAGGCGTAGATGTTAATGCCGTCTTCAGCTCATTAAAAGATTTTTCGCATTCCTCAGTCCACACGAATTTCTGTTTATTTTCCGTTAATCTATGCAGAGGTCTTGCGATGTTGGAGAACCCCTTTACAAATCTTCTGTAATAAGTGCAGAGTCCCAGGAAGCTCCGAAGTTGATGAACATCCACAGGGCGTTCCCAGTCCTTGACTGCCAAAACTTTCTCTGGATCCGTACGGACACCTTCGGCGGAGATGATGTGACCCAGATAGGTGACTTCGCTGCGGAACAGCTTGCATTTAGAAGGACTTAGTTTGAGGTTGGCATCTTTCAATTTTTGGAACACCTTCCTGATGTTTTCTAGATGTTCCTCGAACGTACGGCCCACTATAATGATGTCGTCAAGGTAAACCAGACAGGACTCGTAAGATAGGCCACGAAGCACTGTTTCCATCAAGCGTTCAAATGTTGCAGGGGCGTTACAGAGTCCAAACGGCATAACTTTAAACTGCCACAGTCCTTGGCCAGTAGTGAACGCAGTTTTCTCTCTATCGTCCGGGTGAATTTCCACTTGCCAGTATCCGCTCTTAAGGTCCAGAGTGGAGAACCATTTGTGTCCTGATAGCGTGTCTAGTGTGTCGTCAATCCTCGGAAGAGGGTAGCTGTCTTTCTTAGTGATATTATTTAGCTTCCGGTAGTCGACACAAAATCTTGTCGAGCCGTCTTTCTTCCGGACGAGAACTATAGGAGATGCCCATGGACTTGTGGATGGCTCGATGATGTCACTTTCTTGCATCTCCTTTAGAAGATTTCCAACCTCTTCCTGCTTTGCGAATGGTAGGCGTCTGGGATGTTGCTTGATCGGTGAGTGATCACCCGTGTCAATTCGATGTTGTGTCAATTTCGTGCGGCCAACATCTCTGGATGTTCGAGAAAATAGATCTTCAAATTCACTAATTGTTTTCTCTGCTGCACATTTCTGTTCGGCGGTTAAGTTTGTTCTCTGCAGCAGTTCATCAATTAATTTCGCTGTTGACTCAGTGGGCATTGCAGGTGGGGCCTTGTAAACGCACGTAACCGGCGTGCAGGTTGCTAGCACTTTACCCTTCTGGATTGTTCTCGGACTATGGCTAACATTCGCCACTCTCACGGGGACGAAATTTTTGGAGAGGTCCACTAATGTAGAGGCGACTAATACATTTCTCGAGCTATTTTCGGGATATTCAATTATTCCAAACTTGAAGCTATTTCTGTTTTCTATGCAGCCGGATATTAGTAATTCTGTCATCGGAGGGATCGTGACGTCCGTTTTCGCTATTACTTGGTGAGCTGAAGGAATATCACTCTTCACTTCAAACACGGGTATATCCTCCCTCGCAGAGTGCATTTCGTTGCGTTTGAAGTCCAGTGTAAAGTCATATTTCCGCAAAAAGTCTAGTCCAAGTATTAATTCGTCCGCGATGTCAGCGACGAATGCCAAGTGCTGGTAAGTCTCATTTCCGAAGGTAATGGTGATGTTAATTTTACCTTCAATGGGGATCTTGTCACCTGTCACTGTCTGTAGAGTCACACAGGGCGGAGTCCAGCGCAAAGTCTCGTTTAGTTCCCGCGCTACGTCTGTTCTGACGATGGTTACGTTGGCTCCCGTATCGATGATCATCTTACAAGGGTGTTTATTCACGTATCCTTCGACGAACAATCCGTTATCTCCGCCGCTCATTGACGAGATCTGAAGAACTTTCAGAGAGGCTACATCTCTGCCTGGCAACCTCCGCCCCGTGAGATTGCCGCATTTTAGTTTCCTTGGAGCTGCCTCCCGGTCTTGGCTCACGTGACAGTTCTTGCGCAGATGTCCTTCGAGTCCGCAATTCCAGCACTTCATTGCTTTCTTGTCGGTGTTTCTGTTATTTGGCTTATTTAACGCTTCCCGAATCTCTTTTAACATTTCTTGTTTAAATTTTCTGACATCAAAATTTTCATTTTCTACTTTAGCCGCTCTGATCGGATGGCGATCTTTTCGAGTTGCCTGCTGAGCCGACTCAAACTTCATCGCATAGATTAATGCAGATTTCAGGTCTTTGAGATCTGCCAACCTGAGAGCCTTCTGAATTTCCTGATCCTTGACTGCATCGACGAAATGCATAAGGGCCAGATTTTCACGGACATCGGGTGGACAGTCCGGATATGCATGGTGCGCCAGCCTTTCAATATCAGTTGCTAGTTCTTGGAGGCTTTCAGTCGTTTTCTGTTGGCGGGTTTTGAGTTGGAGACGGCTACAGTCCTTTACGCATTTTTCTCCGAATCTGAGTTCTAGTGCGTTCGAGAGGGCATCAAAACTGGAAATCTGGTCTTGTGGCAGAACTCCTAGGATATCTGCAGCATCGCCTCGGAGTGATGCAGCTAGCTGTGATGCCTTCATCTGGGAATCCCATCTGTTAGTGTCAGCCACGATGGCGAACTGGGTCTTGTACACATTCCACGACGATTTTCCGTCGTACGTACTGGGTTTGATTGCCGTATGAGGAGAACCTGGGAGAATCTTAAAATCTTCAATTTCTCTCTTCGGCTCAGTTCGTTTTTCTTTCAACATGTCTACCTCTTCCCGAAACTTCCTAAATTTTTCTTCGAATCTTTCTTCCATATCGGCTATTTTAGTTGCAGCTTCCTCCTTCAGTTCCTCTTTCATATCTTGTAATTTGGTTTTGGTTTCCTCTCTAAGCTCCATGATGTCGCTTCTAACCTTGTTTTGCTCCATTTCCATCTGTCGCAGTTGCTCTTGAAGCTTTTCTTGTCCGGCTTTTATTTCTTGTTTCATCTCTTCTTGTCTGGCGTCCATCTTTTCTTGTCTGGCTTTCATGTCTTGTTTCATCTCTTCTTGTCTGGCGTCCATCTTTTCTTGTCCGGCTTTCAGAGCTGCTAACATGTCCATTAAAGCTTTCATTTCCTCCGCCATTGTCTTCTTCTGTAGACGGGTGACTGGCATTCACTCTCAAATCCCACTTCTGACACCAGTTGTTGCGTTTTACGGGTTCGTGGATTTGAGAGTATCCGATGAAAACACGATGCAGAACAATAAAAAGCACAATTTATTTACAAGAATCACTATTTACAGCACAGTTCCAAAATTACCTTTAAAAGCGTCGAAAATCTACAATAAATACGCTGAAACAATCAGCAACACAGCTTCAGGCTGTAACTGTAAAGGTAGCTTCACGGCAACACTAAACTTATAATAAACACCGTGGAACAATCACCAATACACTGTCAAGCTATACTGTAAAGATAGCTTCACGGCAAAGCACTATCTCGATTCCTTTCTGTTCACAAAACTCTCGCGTTTCAGCTAATCACACTGCTCGCAACACTTCACAATCTTGCAACTCACTTCGCAACTAACAACTCTCAGAAACGCAAGGGTTTAAATAGCTTTTCTTAAAGTTCCACACGTTTCGAGAAATATCTCGACAGGAAATTATTCTAGAAGCTTCCCGATTGGACCATGGGATATCGCCAATTTGGTCGCCAAATGGGCGATAAAGTCGCCAATCTGGCAACCCTACCATACACTATTTTATGGCAACCCTAGTGCTATGCCGGAAAGCTTACATACAGGCGCAACCGCCGAATTTTTCGCAACACTATGTTAGCAACGCTTTAAGATTTTGCTTTCTTTCCAAACTCTTCGTAAACTCTATCACTTTTCCCATTTGATGAAACTTTCTTTTCTCAATGTAATAACGATGCTGTTTTACTAAGGAGGAATTTTAATTAAATTAACTTCACTTTATTAATCCTTAGTTTCACAATTGCGAGTCTGGGATGAATTTCGAGGTAGTTATTTTTTGATTGATAGAATTCAAGACAAATTTTTTTTTCAACAAAATCAGATATTGGTTGAAAACAAAAATTTGGCCAATTTTCTGCGAGGGAATTGTTTAACCGATGGAACGATTATTTGGTGTAGCATCATCATCGCTGCTTAGACTGTGTTTATATTACATGCACTAATTTACTAATGATATGCTTCTTGGCATTTCTAAGGCAATATTGAATAGCATTATAAATAGCTAATTTTGTTGGGTGAGTTTTCGTAATTGAAGGTTCCATAAACATCAGTTTAAATTCTAATTGAAAATCAATGTTTGATATTAGAGATAGCCTATAAATCTGATATCCAGAGATAGTTATTTTGCTCAGCGACATAGTTTACACATAGTTCAAGAACGGACAATTAGTTTTCATAATTTTATATCAGTAGCATCATGAGAGAAACACTGAAAAAAGTTATCGAATAAATATAAACTTGATTAAAATAATTTTTTGATGCAAGTAATGATAATTAAGTTAAGCAAAAAGTTTTCAATCGGATTTGAGTGAGGTAAATTTCCAGACCAGCCTAGTAAATAATTAAGAATTTTTTTGTTAATAATCTTCTGACAGATTCCGAATTGAAGCATGGAACCCAGATATACTGAAATGTTCCTGCAAATGTGTTCGAGAATGGCCCAATCCTATGTTTTAAAATTTCTATATACTTAAATGAATTCCTCATTCCGCCAATAGCAACTAGATTTCCAGTGCCATCTGCAATGAAAAAAAAAATATTTGTCTTTTAAGCTATCTTAGAGTTTATCGAATATAATGAGGTCTTACTGATTCAAGCCTTGCTTCGTCTAACAACGTTAGATGTTCAATCATGAACAAAAAAAAATGATTATCATTGCTGAAAGTAACATTTTTCTAGTCATCTGTGATCCAAGATTTGTATTCCTTTTTTTGACTCACAATCAAATCTTGTTTTTTTGACAGGCTTTCTCGTCTTCCGACCAACAGTGAGAAGTTTACGTTGCCCGTTTGAAGGATGAATATTAATATCAGTAGACAATATATCTCTTTTAAGGTTTTTTTTAAAATTACAAATGCCATTTCGGAGAAAGAATCAATAAGATTTTGGAGTTCTTGTCTTTTCCTCCCACATTTGCCCTTCTTTTTTGGAGAAAAAGTTCAATTTCATTGTGTCTCCTTAGAATTCGTGAAACCTTCGATTTTCCAACAGCAACCGCGAAAGCGCTATTTCTTACAATCATGGTTGTGGGATTGTTAATTGCAATAATCTTTACTCTCTTTCTAGACGTTATATCCATTTTCAATGCACTTAAATGAAAGAATACAAAACGTGCTTAAAAAGTATGCAAAAGTAACTTCCTTTTCTAAGAGAAACAAGCTTAAAAATGGTACAATAATTTTAGTTTATCGTCTAAACCAGTTCCAAGTAGTCAAAAGCAGACATCAAGACGACATTAAGGGAGATAAAATTACTTTGAGGTGCCATCTGGCAACCAACTTCTGTGAAAATATCGCTTTGCCCAACTAATTTATACACTACAGTAATTTAATTTACAGTTCAGTTTTCTTTTAACTGTTAATTCAACTCAACAGATTATTTTTTTAAAGCATTCTAGAGTCGTATTGAGAGCTTTATTTTTTTTAACGAGTTTGCTAGTTTAGCAGTTAAAAGATTTTTATTTTTATCATTCCAATTCAAATTATTAGTACATTTAAATACTACTTTTGGAGACAGGAAGGGCATTTTCTGAAATATGACAAAATAGAATCTGATTTTAACTCTTATTGTTAAGGGGGAAAAAAACTGGAAAGTTATGAAAAAGTTGTTGTTGCCTGGTTAGATTAGATTAGATTACTCGATTCTGCCTACAGAGAGGAATGCTTTCGAGGAAATGCGACTTTCTAAGGGAAACAAACTGGCTTGAATCTGCGTTACACGTGAGGAAAATCACGAAAACGCCCATGCAGCCAGCCTATTCGGCGGATTTGAACCCGTGCCGAACTACTAGGGCTCAGCGACTTTACCGCCAGACCGCTGGTGAACCCCTGATAGCTTGGAGTCTGAAAACTAATTTAATTGCTAGTGCAAACTAGCATGAGTGAAATTGACTAAAAGAAGAGAAAATTATTTCTTTTACATAAGTGATTAAGAAAATGTAACCAGCCATAAATAAAGATAAATAAAAACGTGTTTCTTTTTCGTAAATTTCCTGAAAAAATATTTTCTTAACAGCACGGTTTTGTTTAGAATTTGTTTTCCTAATATTCCTTTTCAAAGTGATTTTGAAAACAGCTGAATTCCCCGCATTTTAATTTTGTTTTACTACTGAATAATTTAAAACAATATAATATTGATATTATAATGAAATCAAATATAATTTGTGATTTTATAATGTATATATCATTTATAATTTGATAATGTATCTATATATAGAATAGTTATTTAATTTCATTTTGTGAGCTTGCTGTTGTTAAATGCTGCATTTGTATAATAAAAATTCTTGTCATTTGAAAATTACCGTACAATGGTCTCAATGAAATATTTACCTGTTTGTTTGTTAGTGATGAATATTTATATTATTTTTTAATAAATTTAACAAAACATGACATCAAGGTTTTATTGCGGAACAAATTTTAATTGATGCGTTGTGATGTAGGTTTTTACAATCAAAAATCCTTTTTAGCATGATATTTATTATTTTAGAACAAATATTCTTTCGTTAAAACGAAGATTTGTTTAAGCAGAAATAAAAATTTATTTTGAAAAGCATTCTTATACAATGTAATAAAAAAACCTGAAATATTTTTATTTGAAGTAACACAGTAAAATGCAAAGAACTCATTTTTATTTAAGTTGTATCTTTACAGTTTAATTTACGCCATTATTAGGGAAAACAAAATAAATAAATAAAAATAAATACTATGCCGGTATTACATATTGAAAATGACATCTTGTAAATGGTCTTATTTGACTTATTTGTCTCCTTGGTCTTATTTGCTTGCACTGCTGAAATCAATCGGTGAAATTTCGCTTCGATTTCATGAGCGCCCAAAAATTGTTTCTGAAAATCCAGGACACTTTCAAAATCTGTATATAGAAGCATAAAAAAGAGATCGGTATTCCATTTTTCTACATTGGATAAGGCTATTTAGTTTAAGACAGCTGTTCTCACCCTTTTGATTAACGAAAACCATCTTAAAAAAAAAAACTGAAAAACTAGTACCACCACTACATTTTACAATGATTATTTTTCAGTTTCTCAACAGAAATATTAAAAATATATTAAATATCATACCATCTGCACAACCTGTTGGCTATTTGTATTAAATATGCGCACATAAAAAAATATTAGATTAAAAACTAGTTACTATTTTAATTTTCAAGATTTAAGTTATGATACTTGGGCCTATTTAAGAGAGATCAATTTCTTTACGTCTGATAATATTTCACTTAGCTTTAACCGTGAATTACGATCCACTTTTAATTCCCCCCCCCCCAAATATAATATGGAAGAAAATTCTTGTTCACACAAATAGGTTGTGCAAAAAGGGAATAAAAATTTAATAGCTTTATTCGAAATGCTTATAAATTCTTTTTTTCAGTTCAGCCTAAAGTTAACAAATGTGGTATTTTTGAAATCTTCAGTTAGAGTTCAATCATAGAAAATTTCTATCAGTTGTCCTTTTTCTTCACGAGATTTTTGAATTTAATAGTTAAAAATGTTTTGTTTCTTTGCGAACTAAGCGTACCACCGGTTGAGAATCGTTGGTCTAGGATATTCCTTGCTTTACTACTTGGATTAGGCTTAATACCATGGTCGGCAGATATATAACAATTTTTAGTCATTTTCAACATTCAAAGTCTTTAAATTATTAGTCCATTAATCACTTTTTTTTTTAATCTCAAAAGCCTAAATTTCGGATTTAAATCTAGACTTTCAAAGGTGTTGTTTGTTATTTTGATATTGCTGGTTAATTGGGTGGCCGTTACGAGAGATTTTACTGCATTTTAAATTTTAAACCCTTTGTGCTTTGCTTTCACAATACACTTCTTGCAACTAATCGGTGACTAAGTATCTAACGAAGAAGATATCTTATCTCTCACTGCATTTCTTTCTCACTGATGCTGTAAATTATAAACAACTACATGAAACATTTGCTGTTGACGAATTGTAAAACAAATTCCAAAGGATTAAACTGTTCCTCCTTCATACTCTTGTTTGGAAGATCACGTTTTCCATCTTTTTTGCTGTTAAAATTCTCCAAAATATTTTACTTGGTGAAATAAGATTTCTAAGAGGCTCTCGATATAAATAAAATTCTCCACAATTGTGTTAATGATTAGCATTTTTCTCTACATTTATGTTTAATCTTTAAATAGCAGTATTCTTGAATTATATGTTCTCTTTCCAACAACAGATGGCGCTAAGGGTTTCGCTTTCCTTTCGTTACGAAGAGTTCGGCCGAGTTGCAAAGCTCTGGCACTTTTCCGAAAAGACGCGTGTGACAAGACGTAAAATTGCATTTCATTGATGCTCCAATGCATACACATCCTGTAATTTTTTGATGGTTAATTTTTAACTTTGAATTAACGTTATTCATAAAGGTGCAGCTACCGCTATTGCATGTGTGATTTTTGTTTGGGACTAATTTGTTAAGAGAGAAATGAAACGAAATCACGACACATTTTATTCTGCACTCTTTTTTACACAGTGGTGCCAACTATTTTATATTAATTGGAATTAATCTGGCTAAGAAAATATCTCCTTTAAATTACTTTTTCATGTAAAGGTTGTTTAGTAATTGTTTCTCCCAGTCTTATTTTTCAGACGACACATTTATTTACTTTTAGTAACAAATTTCTTTTATATCTTTTGACATGAAAAAGTTTTATTTAGAAGTTAAAATAATATGTTTAATATTAGTCATAATCAATTAGACACTATACTATCTCAACCATTAAAATCCTTTCCTATGATGTGATACAAAGCAAAAAGGTTTGTATTTGTTCTTCCAGTAGCATGTCAATGATTTTTATACAGTATTTTGGACCCACATTTTCGTAATTTTATACGAAAATATGATAATAATGTTTAGTATTAATGTAAGTAACTTAACGTATTTTCTACCGAAAACTATAATATTTATAAATAATAAGATCTGTGAACGTATTGAATTTAATTTACGATACATAAATTCTTCTATAAATTATTCCCTTTCTTAGGCTAAATTCATTGACATACTTAGTTATTTATTGTTAATAAGTTACTACTATCAATTATATGTTGTTAATTGTTAAGTTAATATTATTATTACTAGCATGAATTTTGGCTTCTTAACAAAACTCAATGAAAAAACTTTTTGTAATTGTTGAAATCATGAGTCTTCCTACGACGTATTTACGCTCTCCGTTACTTGTGTTTACTTTATGAATTCTGGTTTCTTTTTTTTAAATTTATTTTTTCTTTATTATTATTAAAACAGGAGACTATAGTTTATAAAGCCTAACTTTACAACACCAAAACATTTCTGATGCTCTGAATTCTGTATTAATTAATTACTCTGTGGGGTTCCACACTTTTATTTAACAGTTAAATGTGGTGAACCTCTTACACTGATAAGCCAATAATCGCTTGAGTGTGTGAACAGAGACGTAAGACTGAAGAAGGGTTAATTATCCTTTATGTCTCAAAATAAGGAGTATCACTGTCGGCTCCTATATCAGAGCGTACAGCAAAGCCTCCACTTGTGCTTGAACTTAAAGTAATAAGAATTAAAGCTTAACTAATGCTTAACTAAAAAATACAGTCGAAGCTATTAGGATTCTATGTGGTTGGCCACTAAATCTCAATTAAGTAGGCGAAGCTCTCAACGGCCTGAAGTACGGCCGAGTGTAGTAATAGCTAGGAAGAGACGTAGCCTAAAGGCAAACGCGCGCTAGTCAGAAACTCTAGCTCGCTAACGAAATCGGTGAAACATCGACTTAAATACTATTCTTACTCATTTGCATTAAACACGTTTCTGAAAATATATTATGGTAGGAAATTGTAAGCTGAAATTAGGAGAGACAGGAATGTGTGACAAACTTAAAGTAACTGTTATAAACTTAGGATAAGCCTTACAACTTTAAAAATTTAATAAATTCCAGGAAAACAGATCTTAAAAAGATTCAAAGATACTTTTCCACTATTCATATTCATTAAATAGAATGGAAAAAGTCTGTAAAGTCACTTATTTTTCCGTACCATTTTCGAAATTGGCAACGTAAAAGAGCCGACACATTTATGAAGGGGCAGATCTTCTCTATTCTGCAGGCATCCTTTTTCGCATAGCTTATGAAAGTGCCATCACTAGGGGTTTATATTAGGTGTCAGACAATAGGTTGAAATGTTCTGTGATTTATTTAATCGCCTGTTTAATTTATTAATTAGAATAGTAAAATGAACTCTACTTGCATAACTGAGTCCTGGCATAAGTTTACACCACTTTTATGGAAGTAGTTGCTTTCAGATTACAGGCTGATGTTCATGAAAATTATGTCACTTTGATATCGGGATACCGCTGTGATGGTTAATTCCTTGGCACACAATGGGTAACTTTCATTAACGAGGAAAAAACTTCAAACAAATTTCTTGTTTGAAAAAGATCTTCCAGTCCTTAGAAGTTCTTTGATGATAAAAGTATCGGTAAGATATGAAACAGTCCTTTCAAATGATTTTATTTGCAACTAAAATTCGAAGTTCATTTATTCCTAACATCCAAAGAATTTGTGGTTTAGACCTTAATAACGAGTTCCATGCGGTCTTAGGCCTGTATTGGCTGATTCAGCACCCATGGCTTGCTGCGGCCAAGAAAATTAGGAATTAGGGAAACCAGTCTTGAGTTGTAAAGCGGACTTGATAATAGAAATGGCAAAAAAATTGTGAAATGCAAATTCCAGGAGCAAACAAATGACAAGTCCCATCGTAGGCTCAAATATTTGTGAACAGTTGTTATGAATTGCACTTCCTATATGAGTTTGGAGGCTTTTCAGAAGAATGATTACTAATATGCACTACATAAAAAATACTATTCATAATGTGCACTACTTGCACAAGCAATTTAACATCTGCCATGATAACTCTGCAATGCCAGATGTTTTATTGTTTATGTAGAGAAAATGAGTATAGATGCTTCTTTGCTGTTCCTGCGGCCCAATGGAAAAGAGCTTTATTTTTCTGTCATTCGTTGAAACTGGTCAATGAAAGCAGAACTTAATTTATAAAATATGAATAATCAGAAACCTATGGAACGCGATTAGGAATTGTGAACAAACTAAATAAATAAAATGATAATAAATAGTATATAGTTGTTATTAAATATGATAAAAAGGTTTTAAATTAATGATAAGTAGATAAATAAATAAATTAATCTATGATCACATGTTATTAAATGCGATAATAAGTAAATGAAAGATAAATAAATTAATGGCAACAAAGCAAATAACTGAAATAAAAGAAAGATAAATATCATACGCATTTTTGCCATCATCAGCTAAAAATGCTTTTTTATTCAGAATTCTAATCCCTTTAAAACAGCCCACCAATTTCCAAGCAGTAAAAGCCGTTGAACAGTGTTAGTTCGAACCAGGGCTCGAGTCCCCGCGAAATGGGTTGGGGTATCCCTCCCTTTCTTTTTAGTGCCTAAGACGGAGCACGTAATAAATAAATAATCCCTTTACAACTTTCTTCAGCTCATAGATACAGGCCACAAATGTTCCTTTTCTTCGGGGGGGGGACAATTGCGTTTCGTTACTGGGCAAATTTTCCAGCGTATTCTGCTCTTTGCAAGAAAAGTTAGGCATGTAATCAGTACTTAATATTGACAGGAACATTTATAAATCAAAAACGGAATTATGCATTAATAACAGAATATTCTGTTAATTGTTAATACTGCTATTTGTTTGTTCAATAAAGTACGAAACTCATCTTCACAGAGCGGCGATTGCGATCTAAAATGAGAAATATAGAGCCTTGCTCTGGTTCAATTTAAGCTCTAGATAAGTACGCATTTTTTATTTTTGTAGAACGTTACTTAAGATTAAGTTCAAGCATGAGAAACTCTTAAAATGATATCCAAGGTAGAAAGAGGGAGAGATTGTATTATAAACATAGACTAAAGCATACAGGGTAGACTATTATTATAGTTCTTAGTGACATCTTACTATGAGAATGCACTTGGGTCTATATTACAAGAATATCGCATTTCGTAAAACATTTGATTTCAACCTCAGTTTCATACAGTGTGAATCTTGAACTACATTTTCAGTAAACACGGGCGCACTGCAGAAATTTATATTCATGGCGCTATTAATTCAACGCAAAAATCTCTGTTTATGCTTTTCTCTTTCGATAAGTTTGCGTAAGTTTTGATGAAATTGTTTAAAGATTCAGCACAGTTATTACTGTTGAAAGCAATTTTTTAAATCTCTTTTTTTTTTTCTAATGTAGAAAATCACTTTATTAACAAAACCAACACATTCTTTCTCTTCTAAAGTCTTCTCGATAAAATCGACAATCCCCCCACCTTAAAACATCCTTCTAAGCACAGAAAGAAAAGCATAAAACCTCCTAAACCATACGCAATCTTCTCTTCCGCTCGAAAAACTTAAGTAGAAAATATTTACAGCAACAAATCCTTGATATTTGTTCTCTGCGACAATTGCGTCCGACAAGAGAAAACCCTTTCTTCGAAAACCGTGACAGCTACGCCAATCAGATGCTGAGCGGCGCTGTCGGTCAATATTTGCTTTTCTTCCCTCACAATGCCCTTTGCACTAACAGGACCACGTGACATATGAGATAAAGGGGGGAAATGTTAAGAGGAGATGGGACAAAAAAAATCAAGCACGTCTCCACTCTGTAATAAAGGGAAACGACTATTGATTTTTCTCAGAACTGAGCTTTCATAATGAGAGACAAAGAGACGATGAGAAAGTTTTGTATATTGCTTTTACTTATTTTTATGCAGTATTACAAATCACTGGGGTTAAATGGGGGTTGGGAAATAATGGCCGATTCGTGATTATTCGCCAAGAGAGCAAATTAGTAAGTTTTAGTATGAAGTATTGGGAAGTGGATAACTGCGGGCTTTTGTAAAAAATTCCCATTTGTTATACCAGCTTCGTCAGCGGGCATCGTTCTAATTGAATGTTTTAACAAATTTTTAGCGAAAGGATTTTCGAAAGGGAGATACATTTCAAGATTTATCTTA
Source organism: Stegodyphus mimosarum (assembly GCA_000611955.2). Classification (NCBI taxonomy): domain Eukaryota; kingdom Metazoa; phylum Arthropoda; class Arachnida; order Araneae; family Eresidae; genus Stegodyphus; species Stegodyphus mimosarum. Next base: position 821,275 of record KK116691.1, on the reverse strand, counting down.
TTTATTGAGCATTCGTCTTGTAACCAATTGCTTTTTATGGTTACACATACCGATTTGTTAGTTAATTAAATAAAGCTATGCACTCATGGCCAGTAGAGGATTTATGAAGCGGCGGGCTCAATTCAGCTAAACTTTTGGTGCTCCCTTATCTTCAGACGCTATCTGTGCTGCTTCTCACTTTATTTTTTTTTTTTTTTTTTTTTTTGAGTCCGGGAACTCGGGATCCCTCACGACCACCACATACTGCTCGTAGCTTATCCCTTTAAAGACCAGCTTTACTTCTATAAAGCGACCGAACAGTAAAGACACTGAATAGCGGTAGTTCGACTTGGATTTAATTTCAGAGGAACGGGCTGGCTGTATGGGCGTTTCCATGGTTTTCCCATGCATAACGCGGATACGAGCGATTTCCTTTCAGAAAGCAGATCCCTTGTGTTGACAGCCCTCGCTTGCTTTGCCCTAATCAAACAAACAAAACTTACGCCCATAAAAGTACTTTTTGAGGAAAACTGTTTAGCATTGGAGTTACATATGATGTGAATGGCGAAAATGCAGTGTAGCTTTGAAGAGAACTACTTGAAAAGAAATGTATTTCAAATGTTTAACAACTTGCCATCGATGGTCCTTAATTGCAATGGATTTCTATAGGCATTTAAAACAGTCAAATTAAATTACGATTTTAAAAAGGCAAAAATATTTTTCTGATTTTTCCTGCAAGCTGATTCTGCTTTTAACTACATCCAGTTTACTTATTTACTTCGAAAATGTCGACTGGAATAAACTGGAATGTATGAAAAACTAAGCAAGATGATCCTACATGGAAAATAGTAATATTTCTTTTTAAAATGAAAATCGCTTTGTGTTATTTAAAAACTTTGTACCAAAAATGGCTGTCTACTTTTCAGCTCAGGTATGCTGAGTTTCTAGTATACTTTTTAATTGTAATTAGAATTGTAGCTACGTAATTGTAATTACCATAAGCATTACTTATAAATCAAGTAATTATAATTCACTGTCACTAGACTGTAACTATAATTATAGTATAACTGTAATTAAGACGTAATTGCAATTTCAAAAAGGAAATTGTAAATACAATGCAACGGTGCGCTTTGTAGTTATTATTACAATGTAACTATATACTTTGTAATCGTGGAACGTAATCTGAATTTTTTTGTAATTGCGTAGCAATAATCTAATCTAATTACAATTAAAATGTAATTGCAGTTATATATTCTAATTGCAGTTGTAATGTAGCTGCGATTAATTATAATTCAATCAACTATGGCAGAAATCCTACGTAAACACTTCATATTTTCTTGGCTGAGCGATTCGCTAATCTTTCAACTGTTAAGAATCTGAGGGAGTCTGGTCGTTTTCATGCGTGCTCTAGGAGTCTGGTCAATGATCGTCTAGTGCGTGCTCTCCAAAACCTATCATTGTTCATGAATTACGAACTTTTATCAAAATATTTTAAGATGCATCACTTCAAGAGGGATTTCGAGCATTCATGGCATCAACGCCTCGATAAATTAATGGAAGTATAACTCAAAATAACTGTTATTTACAAACTAAATTGCCTACACATTTAAGGACAAGTGTAATTAAAATCAGTTTACAGTAGAAATGTACTCTATCTGGCTTCTAAGTTTGGTCTCGTTTGAATCACTTTTTTTAAAAACTGCATTCCACTCAAACTGCATTTTTGAAGCTGCATTTCCACCACTGCATAGAATAGCATATTTTCATACATCAATGCATCATCTATTAATAAAAAAAAATATTACTCAAGTTTTAACCTCGTTACCATTAATGTACAATCATTAAATTCCACGAATAAACAAAATAAGCATTGATACTTTTAATGCAAGTCATAAAGTGCATTATTTATCCCATTTTCTCCAAAATTTAATACTTGAAAGAAAGCGAGTAAAATTGTAACTTCTTTGTATTCTCAAAAGTATACAATTAAAGCAAGAAGTATTAATAAGAAGATTTTATTCTCCTAATTTTAAAATATAGTGTAAGCTTAAAGTATTTATCTGATCTTGCAGAAATACAGAACTATTTATGAAAATTGTGATCTTGAATACATACAGCAAATCCTTAGTCTGTTCAGCATTTTAATGCAAGTTGAGAAAAATACAAAGGAAAAATTTTTTTCTATGCTACTTAATGCCTTAAGATGTTTGTTTTCTCTCGTAGACATCATGTTAAACGAACTGCGTTTCAATGAATGAAAACATTTTTATTTTTAGGCGAATAATTTTTTAAATTGTTGCCACCAAATATTATAGCCCTGTATTATATTTAAAGAAATTAAACAATGAAGGTTCTGCATGAATGTATGTATGTTTGTCGCAATATGAAAATCCGATGGTACCTAGAGCTATCAAATTTTGAATGACGTAATCCTCTACACGAGCATGGGCACTTGGAAGCCCGAAATTTGAATTTCGAATTTGTTTTATTGCGCATTTAATATTTCGAAAAACTTTAACGGGTATTTGATTAACAAACTCAGTGATTTCAAAGCGAGCAATGGCAACACTGCACGTGAAAATACATTTTTATCTGCAGTGCTCAAGACTGTCTTAGTGAAGTGAAGTAATTAATTATTTAACTTTAGTAAAAATTAGAATTTTATAACATAGTTGTTTTTTTCTCTGAACATGATAATTTTGAACTCTAGATAAGTGTTAGATCTTATTTTACTTGTTAGAATTGCAAACTTAAGTTTTCAATAAAGACACACGCGTAAGTAAATATTTGAATTTTATTTCCATTTATTTCCAGACTTAAACCGTTTTCTTTGTTGCTTGTTCTTTCATAACGATACTATTTTACAATAATACTGTTAAAGTTGTTTTAGCCTTTTATTTCGGGGAGTCAGAGCACCCTATACCAACAATGTTAAATTGACCATTTTCGATGTACCTTTCCTCAAAATCAGCTGTAGATACACATTTGAAATTCTTTATGTAATTAAAGTACACCTATACTGAAATGAGCTTTTGAAAGTTTTTGAGATTTAGAGTAATTTATGTTGTTGTTATTCGTGCTCACTTGTCTGACAAAGTCAGCACAAGACCACGAGAATTCGCAGAATTACGCCTGTCGTTGTCAATAGCCTTGAGCACCTAACAGGTGACAGTGCGATTTAGCTCAGTTCCGCCCCCAGTTTTGATGGAGAGCACTCCGGGGAGGGGCGAGTCCGAGAGTCTCCCACCCCTCTCCCCTTCCACCAAACCACATGAGAGGACTTTCGGCTCGCTGCATATTTGGAGTGCCGTCATGCCGCATTGACACTATACATTTATAAACATCCATGCCTTCTCCGGGATTCGAGCCCGAGCCCTTCGGCACGGCAGTCAGTGACGTTAACCACTATTCTTACGCGGTGTGCGGCTAGAGTAATTTATAGAACGTTTTACTAGGCTAGTAAAATTTAGCACTTTTCTCCCCCCCCCCCCAAAAAAATTGTGAATTTTTTTTCTCAGTTTATCACAAAAAACTTATTTCAGTAAATATTAGTAAACATAATAAATAAGCCATAAATTACATATCTGTGAGCAGTAGTTCCTGAGAAAGGTACATCGAGTATTAAAAAAAAAATCACGTTTGGAGAAAAACGTATTTTAATGTAAAATCCCTCATTTATCAAAGCATTCGATAATAAATTAAAACTAGTTTTTTTTTACAGTTCTAATTTTCATAGAGATTAAAGCATGGTATTTTTAGAAAGCTAAAACTAAAAAGAATTTAAAAATGCAAAAATCCCAAATTGCCATTTTCTGAAGATTTTTGGCTTCCAACACCCCTTCGATTGTTCTGTAGAAAGAAAAAAAAATTCTTAAAGATTCTCTGGTGTAGGCTGTCTACGATATAAAAATGTAAACGAAATTGCAGTTCTTATTTTTAACAAAGCCAACTTTAATCAGAGTTTCCAAAATACAGTCAGATACTATCCGCAATGTATGTTGAAACAGAATAGAAGCTCTGGCTACAGTTGAGTGATTTTATCATGTCAGATCCATTGCAACCCGATAAAATCCCCCGCTGAGTGGCAAGCATAGAGAGGTCATTTCTGCGAGGCCAATTAAGAGCAAACAATTAGAGTAGCCACTTCAGCGAGATCACTTTTGCTCCATTGATTTCTGTTTAATACTTTTTCTGCATGCAAGATTATCAGTATTTTTGCATTACACGAGGCTTTAAGTAGTAGTTTATTACAATCAGCTATACTTAGATGATTTCGAAACGTATATAATTGCAGCTCTTCCTCACAGTAAGTACAGTAATTATTTTATTTATTTTTCGCTAACAGAAAAAAATGGGTGTCCTATGCGTTGAATAAAACAGAGAGTATGAAAAAAAAAAAGCTCACCAGTTCTTTCGGAGGAAGAC
>KK116691.1:772848-816157 GCA_000611955.2 Stegodyphus mimosarum | reverse complement strand
CCCCCCGTCAAAGAAAGAAAGGCGTAGCGACAAAGAAGCCTTTATAAAGGAAAAGCGTTAAAGCAAATGAAGAGAAATAATTTGAAAAAATACCAATTTTGAAATTTTGACGAAAAAATACAAATCCTGAAATTTTAACCAAACTAATTACTTATATAATTGCAAAATATTAACTTATATAATTGTTTAAATAATATTTTAGAGTCCTTTAAAAGTTCAGTCCAAACGTTTTTGTAAATTGCAGTTCATATAATTAAATTTCTTCAGAGATGTCTTTGTAAAGCTTTGAACACAATATATCACAGTTGAAAACCCTTTGCACACATATTACTGATTTTGAATAATCAAAATAAATTTCAAAATTTTCAGAACACATCTAATTTTCATTCTTGTAACTTATATTTTAACATCATAAATTTGATAATAGTATTGCTAAAATTATGGTTTTACCAATATTGTCTTTCATTTGCAATTTCTGAATTGAACAAACTGAAAGGCCTCGCAATACTTCTAAACAAACATATCCATCATAAGGGCTAGCCTCTTGACCTAACCAGTGTGTTTTGCACTGGTGGCTCAGGGTGCCTAGGCAGTTACTTGAAAAAGCCTCCGTTCCTTACATAAGGTAACTGGCCTTTGAGAACTGCACTACTACATTCCATAATAAAAAAAAGTATAATAATAATATAAAAAAAATTACACTCAATCATGAAATGAGAGCCTTCAACATTATCTTACATGAAGAGGGTAAAAGGAACAACTGTACAGAGGTAATAATAGGCCTCTGTTTCGGAACCAGTACTCCCTCAACATACTTTATACTTTACAGCAACCCATAAATTTTTAACATGCATTAACCATAATTTCATATTACTTATCTGTACTAATTTCACTTATTTTTGTATCCACTTCATTTTTAGAATAATTATAAAATTCTTATTCAAAATTTTCAACACAAATTTCAAAATATATTAATGTTAACAACCTTCCAGAAAAATAATTAAATCTTCTTCACTAACCTCACTAAAGTATTAGAGTTCGAATTTTTAATATCATTTTCATAAAACAATACTATACTTTTAAGAAGCAGCAATATGTATTCAGATTTTCAATATAATAATAATGATTAGTAATTTCAATATGATATTTTTAGTTGCACTAAATAAAATCTTTAGAAAAAATCCAGACCACAGACTTAGAAATGAGACGATGAACAAATCTTGCAAGAAAAATCATTCCCAATTCACTAAAATGTTTTCACATTTGGAAAAACACCATATTTGAAGATTGAGACACTCGGAAGATATTTTTCAAGCACACACTAAAATTACGAGAAAAGTACAGAACAGCATTAGAATGTATAGAGATGTCGTCACGCTATGGCCTTGAAACAGAAGAAACGCAGATCACAGCACCCGAACATCAGCGATCGTTGAAACTTTCAACACAAGGCATTAAATCAAATTCCTAATTTTTATTTCGCAGTTCCGTCACTGGAAACGGTTGAGTGTTCATTGGAGTAAACTTTCGCACATCACTTGAAAAGAGCCTGTACACATCCATTGGGGTTAAATATGTAAAAAAAATAAAGAATATGTCTAAGATTAAATTAACAACGTAAATTTCTCTTCTCAATTCTAAAAGTAATAACCTCTCTACGCACTGCGTCATTTCTAGATTGATCCATGCCATATGGCACTTACATAATTCTGATGATGTAAATGGAACTAAAAGTCAAGTAACCAATAATAATTTTACAGAAGTATTAACTATCCAATCAAAATGCATTGTAAACCAAAACTAACTCAGTCTGAATTGGGATTTCACCCTGAACGTAACGCACTTGCTCTGTACGCTTCGGTCTAGTCGGACTGCTGTCTGCTGCTTTCTTCTTTCTTACTGAAAATTAATCTAAAATGTGAGCTATTTTGGAATAGGCACATTTCATGTGCCAAGTTGATTGTGGCCACAACAAGCTGAAATAAAAAATGAAGATTTAATATGCCTTCGCCTCCAATTTCCTATTCGTTATGGATCAACACTGCTACGACGTTAAAATTCCTCCTGATCATTACTTCAGACTTTTTTTTATTATTATTACATATATATATATATATATGCGAAAAAATCATATAAACAAAATTAGAATATTTCTTCTAGGAAACTCCATACATTGTTTTTACTATTATTTTTTTTTTATATTTGATCCCATTTGATTGTATTACTAATTTTATGCATTATTTTCATTCATTTGTTGCACTTTATTTAATAATTTTAGGATGTATTTTTTGTTTAATTAAATTTGTGACGACTCATTATATTTGTAGATGTTAATTTTTATGTGGAAATGTAACTGTGAACTAATTGATATCTGAATTATAAAAATAGCTCAATTAAAAGCTGATATATACGCAAAAATTCTTCTGATGGTCTTTCTGAAGAATTTTGTAATCAAGTTGGCTGCATTCAGCAATTTTTTTGTCAAAGGCAGCCAGTGAATTTCCCGAAAAAGGCAAAAAATTCTATATAAATTGGACTCCAGCAGCCAATAGTGAGTTTAGTTCTGAGTTACATTAGAGATTAGTAGGGTTCAAAATGTTAGCTGAATGATTTGTGAAGTGTATTTTAGAGTTTACTCTGAATGATAATGGTTAATCTACTATATACGATGTGTGCTTACGTACCTATATTATAATGGTGCCGAAATCGAAAGAGTAGTTTCAATTCGAAATAACTTTAATAAATTCAGCTACTCTCAGTTTATACAAACCGCATAATAATCATGAAGTATCCATCCTGTAAACACATAAAATTAAGAAGTATCCATACGTAAACATCTAGTAATAATCCTATACCACAGTCAAATCTTAAAATAAGTATTAGAATAGTCAGCTACATTCTAGCGACCGAATGCTATCGACGACGAATACCAAGCGTGTTGCCAACACAGGGCAACGAGATAGTGTAAATTAATTCGAAAGGTGTGGAAGTAAACAATGTGTTAAGGGAAATTTACTTATTATCAGGGAAAATTCTGTTGTTTATAGCCGTTTATTTTATTATACGCTCTTATTTATTGCAATTAATTGCCAGTTTCTTCCAGCTTATAAAATTAGTGGAATAATTTCTTAAAGCTTTTTGACTGAAATATGATAAGCAGCCTCTACGACTTTACCTGACTATCACTTAAAGGAATCAACTATTTTAGATAAGAAGAAGAGTTGAATTGACAGCTAAGACTATAATGTCTGACCATGGAAGTATCAAATTCCTTAAGATTAAAGAGGTTAATCAGAGTAATGAAAATAATTTCGATATCATTTTCTTAAGAGTTTACCTCTTAAGAATATACAAAAAAAAAAAAAAGATTTTAAGCTAGGATAACCGTTCGGAGTTTTATAGTGATGTTTAGAGATCGCTGAATGACAGCACTTGTAGCAAAATGGCTCATGTATCCTCCAATGGACTTGGTTGTTTTACAAGGTATTTTCTTCCTCCTTTCTGTATGCCTTCATGGTGTAACGGTAGCACACTCTGCGCGTATTCTAGGGGCCAAGGTTCGAGTCCCTGTGAGGGCAATGCACATTTTTTGCTTCTCTTGCTTTAAAAAAAATCCTAATGTCTCTACAGTGGCGTCCGAACTAAAAGGTAGTGGATGACGATTCGTCACCACCAGGATTTGGCGATTCGGTCCCCTAATCCCCAGTCGCCTTTTAAACGGGAGCGTACAGAAGGTATTTTCTCCCTCCTTTCTACATGCCTTTGTAGTGTAACTGTAGCATACTCGGCTTGTATTCGTGAAGTCCAGGTTCTAATCCCGGCAAAGGCACTGCAGATTTTTCACGTCTAATGCTTAAAAAAAATTCTAATGGCTCTACAGCTTGAGTTAGAAGATGTACCAAGCCACATTGCTATGAAGGACAAGAGTTTGTAAAGGAACTATAAAATGGTTCCTTATTCTCTACTCGCCAGTTTATTATTCTGTCATATTTTATTTCTATTTAGGCTAAAATTCAAACTGAAGATTAGCTGAGTGGGCCATGTGGAATGCATTTCCTCTTTTTTTTCTTTTTCAATTCAAATCAAAGAGGATGCTAAACCTACTTTAACGAAATTACTTCCAAACAGGTTGAAATGTATGTACAAGAGCTAGGATATGTGAACGGGATTACTTTACACCAAGCAGAGAAAAGATTTTTTTCAAGCAAGCTTCCATGGTGGCTTTGGCTCATCTTTGCTCAACATAATAATTTTGAATGCAGAATTTAAATTTTTCCAGTGCCTTATGAACAATTAAAAGTATTCTTGTCGCTGTCTTTCCGCAGTTTTTTTTATTAATATCTTAAAAATGCAGTAAAATAAATTGCTCAGTCTAGCCTTTCGCATTCTTTCAATTTTTCTTAAGCTTCTTCCCTTGTCAATTCATATTAAATGACTACAGAAAACCCTTTTTCCTCTGAAAAACAATAAACAAAACAACTTTTCTTTTTTCACCGAATTCGAAATTAGATGGATATCTTGAGTAAACTAGAGGCTTTGAAAAGCTAGTCTTTGCCAAAACAAAGTCTTACGAAACTCATTTCTTATGTCCTTAGTGTCTCATATATAATCATAAAAATATGAAGTTTTAAATTTAATCTCCTCTCACAAGGGGGAGATATATCACCCTGAAGCTTTGAAGTTTTTCTCTTTTTAAATAAATTGGTCCGTCAAACTTTATATACCATGTTTAAAGCTCAAAAAAAATGTTAGCGATATGTACATTTTTATCCTTTATTTTCCCGAGCGGCTACAAGGGAAGAGGACGCCATGTATACTTACCGCAGCTGCCGACAACTAAGTACGTAATTAACAAGATCTGTCAATTTGTTTGTTTTCATATAAGTCAGAATAATTAAAGAGCGAACCGATTTTTTTGCTTCATTGAAATGAATGAGTATTGAGCTTTAGTATATATTTTTTTTAATTCCCTTGCTTGGATATAGGCTTAAAAATAATATTAAAGACCTGAAAAGAACTAATTACCGAACTCTGATAGCCTACATATACGTAAGTTGGAAACTTTAAACATTTGCTAAATGTTCGTAAATTGGAAATAGGAAGGTTATGTAGCATTAAGGCTTTCAGAAAATGCATCATTAATTATTTTTGAAGAAACTGTAGAAGTTATTATAGCCTTAAATGAAAAAGAAATCTACTTTTTACAGATATTAACTTTTAAAGTGTGAAACCTTTTTTACTTCACTGTAAGAAATAAATGAAGTAAACTGCAACCCCGACAAATTCCGGGTATCATATTTCAACGGAAACATCCATTCGCTCTAGAATCCATTTAGACAATTTATTTGGTTGAAATCTATACGACAGAATAAAAGACTCTTTCTTCAAAAGCGGATTGTTTAGTTTGGTGATTACGGCAAAGTCTCGAGGGTTACCTTCCTGATGGAATGGATGCCTTCGCGGAGAACGCTCTAAGGAAAACTAGCTCCAGCTGAGTTTCTGTACCGCCTGTTATATGACTATCAGCATTTGTATTCAATTGGTGGAACATTCTAGTATCGCTAAGCCTAACCAAAAGTCTCTACAGAATATTAAAATATGCAGCGGAATTTGTAAAGTTACTTCGAAAGATGGGTATGTGTGACCTGTCAAGACTTTGACTGTGCTGAACGACTTTTTTTAGATTGCTTTTAGATTTTCGCAGTTAGTTCGTTGCTAAGTAGTCTATAAAAGTTTTAAATTTGTTTCGTAGTAGCTTACACTTGTAGAGTTATTTTAGCCATACCTGGGCATTTTCAGCTGTGTACCACCGGCAATGTGGCTTTGGTGATTTCACACTCGAACATATAGAGATCGATGCACAGACATATAGACTGCAAAAAGGCCATGCGCCTTCAAGAAATGTGTCATTGCTCTGCCTGTAGTGTGGTTAATTCCCTTGAGGGCACCGGGAGTAAGGGAAATGTCCTCCTGCCTATAAGCTCTCACTCGAGTAGTCTATGTAAGCCGATCTCTTGCCAGTTAGTCGGCTGCTTCATTGCCCACTGTGTAAATATGGGCGCGTGTCCAGAGAAGCTTGGGACGGGTTCTACATGGGGGAAACCACGAAAAAGGCCGTGCAAACAGCCCGTTTGCGGGATTCGAACCTCGGACCGAACTACCAGTGTTCAGCGACTTTAGCGCTCGGCCGCTGTTAGACCCAGAGCGGATTGTAAAACGTACTTAAAATGGATTCAAAACCGATTTTTTTTCGTGAAGTCTGTACATACACACGAGCGTATATATGAATGTATTTGGCATAATTCAAAAAAGATTTGCCTTAGATTTGCCGAAATTTTGCAAATAGGGCTTCTTTAACATCTAATTACGTACCTCTTTTTTAATGTAATCGGCAGAAGTAAACACACGCATATATATATATATATATATATAGCGGAAGTGCCCGATACCAGTTAAATTAGATTGAGAGTAATCTATCTAAAAACAGAAAGAACGATACCGCTGTAATCCTTCTCTTATTATTGATCTTTGATGTAAAAATCGGGTGAGGATATTTTCTTCTGTTATTATTTTGTTGTAAAGCTGTGCGATATACAAGATTTCGAGTTTTACCATCAAGAGCAAAAATGTAGAAATTTTTTCCAGTTCTTTCGCTTGAACATGCTACGTGCAAGTGAGTATGTGAAAAAGCAAGGAGTTTCCAGATTGAATACCAGCAATTTTAAGCGATTGACCTTAAGCTTTATTGATAGACAATGTAAAAGCAAGAAACACTGGAAACTGAAGACGCTTGAATTCAAACGGCAGATCATTAAGAACCATGGGAATTCTTGATTTGAATACATCTTCTCCTTTTGCGCAGCCTGTTAAGGTAGTTGCCTCAATCACATGGTGCATTAGACTTTTCACACAAAGTCGTGTACCATTACAAAGTCTTGGTGCACCTAAATTTTTTTAGAAGTGTTATCGGAGAACCAACATTGAGAACCAGACTGTGTAGTGGCATTCCAGGAGGTTCTAGAGAGTTGAGAAATTCTGTAGGGTTCATACTGTATTGCTTGGTCAATGTCCACTACCGTATCAATTGACTTGCATGATACATCTATTCCAGGTAATTGTCGTTGAATCTGTAAGTTAATCATATTCATGCTGTCTTTTTCCAGAACAAGGATAACACGTTCACATAGCTATTTGTGGTCATCGAAATAGCGTCGAATATCTGGAAATACACTGGTTTTTAGAGTTTCTATTGAACCTACTATATTACAAAAATTATTTGGTATTGTGATAAGTTCACCTTGAGTTGTTCGTTTCAGATTGAGTCCAGATTCCTTCAAAATTTCCCTGCCATTGTAGTATGTCCTTTTCTTTCTGTATTTGTTTATGCATATGTATTAGACTGATAGTGATAGGCAAAAATTTCGCAAACCAAAACCAAAGAAATGGAAAATTTTTAAATTTCTAAAATACTTGAAAAAGTGCAATTTGAAAAAGCGTGTATCCACTCAGGCAGAGAAAACAAAGATGAAATATAGATAAAATATGTGAATGCTAGTGCATGTGGGCTCATACGGCCTTGAGTGGCCTTCGCTACCGATTAATTGAGTGTTTTGCAATGCTGCAATCCTATTGGTCAATTTCATAGACTGCCTGTAGCAAGCTAAGGATTGATTTTTTTTTTTTTTGAGAAAAAATGGACGTCGACCTTTCCCAAGACCCAGAAAAGAACTGTAGAAAGTTTGGTAACGATAGCTATAGTAGTGACAGTGTATCGAGAACAAACAAACACACAACCAAACATTCTTCTTTACACGCATACACATGCACACATATATATATATATATGTGTGTGTGTGTGTATGTGTGTGTGTGTATAAGCTATAACAAAATACGATGGCTGCTTTAAAAATAATTGACAACCTCAAAATTAACTATTCTAAATCTGGTGTTCTCCCCCCTAAATTCACCTGTTCTCCTAAATTCGAGACCTTTCCTTGTTACGTAACTCTTAATGCAGATACCTCTTGTCCAATCAAAATAACCAAAACTTTTTCTAACTCGAACTGAAACTATTGACTCCCTCCCTTCTTGCTCTGAATTGCCACGACCTTTTTCGCATAAGCTTTCCTCCTGGCAAGATGCTTCTCATCCACGCTTCTGCTGCTTACTTGCTTAAGATGACGTCGCACGCAAAAATCCGTGTACATGGAAATTATTGTATTCAACTATGATTTTAAAATATTTTGTCTGCAAAAGAAAGATTTGATATGCGTAAGAATAAAGATTGTGATACTTCAGGCTCAATCGTGTTATATGCATCATCATGCCTTTCCACTTAGCCCTATCTACAGCCACAAGTTGATAAAAGTACCGGATTTCTCCTCTTACGCATTAAATCATTACATAAATATCATTTAAAAAAAGTCCAGGAAAATCTTAAAATTACTTCTGCGCAAAAAACTGCTTAAAAAAAGCTCGATTGCATTAATTTAATGAACTTGCTTGCATTACTTTAATGAGCTTGCTCGATTATTGCTTTCAAATTTTGATTTTAAAAATCTTGCTATGAATTCAGTTTTGGGGAGATTTAAGGCTTGGAATTGCCATTCAGTATCGCCGATAGCGCTAAACAGACAACCCTAATCGTCTGTACTTCACCCAATTTGTGTTTCTTTTATTTACGGTTCTTGTAATAACGATAAATACTTTTATTTTCTTATTTTCTTGTTTTAATAAAATATTAGTTCTAGATTAATAATTATTAGTAGTATATAGGACATGAGATATAAACTATAGATTTTAATTGATAATTTAAAGTGAAACGTTGAATTTAAAGTGAAACGAAATAATTTTTGTTAATTATTTCGTTTCACTTAAAATTTTCGTGTTAGTAAATTTTGTATTTTAACTTACAGCTTTATTTGGAAACACGAACAGATTTCATTTAACTTTGTATTTTTGTAATATTTTTATTTTGTATTATTTCTTATGAAATGATAGACGACTATGTAGAGAAGGTATTCAAAATTTTCAGAACAACATCGAATTAGATTTTAATTGCAGTCTTTTTTTTTTTTTTTTTTTTTTTTTTTTTGTGTTTTGTTGGTTTTTTTTTTTTTTTTTTGTAGCATCATTTTTTTTTTTTTTTTTTTTTTTTTTTTGTGTGTGTGTGTGTGTGTATTTCTCTTATTTTCAAAATTTCTTCTAATTAAAAAATACTGAATTAAAAAAATCATTTACAAAAACTAATAATTTTATCAAAATTTCACAATAGAACTAATTTTAAATTAATTTTCTTTCAAGTTTTTAAAAGGTTAGTTCAATTTTTTTTCCTTTTTTAATTTGTATTTGTAAAATATTGATGCCTTGGCAATTTAAAAAAAAAAAAAAGATAAATAACAAAAAGCTGTCTTCCCGTTCCGGCACTTATATTTGAGAAATTTTAAATTCGTTTTGAAAATATAAAATTATAAGAAGTTTGACTCTCTTGTGACAAAATTTGACCTGGATATTTGATTTCAAAATTTGCAAGTATTCGTGTCATTTTCAACCTGCCTTAAGAGAACGAGGTAGAATAATTATACTAATTAATAATATTATAAGTTTAAACGAACTGCAACAAAAAAGGTATATAATGCAATGGGCCGTATAAGGAAACCACGTGGTGTCCACATCAATTTTTTTTTTCTTAAGCGGTAATTTTAAATTGATATTTCAGTTATATGTAATTAATTTTTACTATTTTTTAGCGAAAGCGAGTGAGAAATCCAATAAAGTAAAACTTTCCAAAATGTTCCAGCAAATTTGATTTCATAAATGAAAATTCATGCTGAAAAGCTATGAAATATTACCTGATAGGCTTTATTCAGCTTCTCGTAAATGAAGGTTAAACAAATTATCAAAAGTAAAACAAACTTGGAAAATAAAGGATAGCTTGAAGATAACTTATCTGAAAGAAAAAAAAATGTTTAGACAAGATGTACTGAATAAAGTAAATAAAATAAATACTGCTTGACTGGCATAGTAAATGAAATTTCTTTGCTCTTACTTCACGTTCATTAACAGCATTGCGTTCAGCGATCATCAGCAGTTTTCACTTGCTTCACGAAATTTTATCCAGCTCACATCTGTAAGTGGAAACTATATTCTATGGGAAACTTAAGCTCTGCTCTTATTCATATGTGAAGAATTTTATTTGATTTATTTAAAACGAAACTCTTCTTTCTCGCACTGAAACTGAAAAGAACGAAATGATAAATTTGTATACCGTAGCTCACGTTTAGGCTGATGACCGAAGGCGTACAAATAAGTTTTAAGAATTTTATTTCTTTATTTATTTATTTTTTTATTATTATTATTATTTAAGCTTTATTCAAAGAAACTGGAAAAATGTATTTTATCCAAAGAATTGTCCAACGTTAACTACAACTTTTTTCCATCTTTCAGGTAGCGTACGGATTCCGCGTTTAAAAAATTCCTCGTCTTTTGAGGCCATCCAAGAAATGACCCAATTTTTGGCTTCGTATGAAGTAAAGTGCAGCTCGACTAAGTCATGAGTCATCGACCGGAACAAGTGGAAGTCGGAAGGAGCAATGTCTGATGAATACGGCAGGTGGGGTAGGACATCCCATTGAAGCGCCTGCAATGTTTCCTCGACGACTTTTGCAGCATGTGGGCGACCGTTGTCATGCTCAAAGATCACTTTGTCATGTCTTTTGGCATACTGGGGGCATCTGAGCTTCAGTGCTCGGCTCAGTTGCATCAACTGTTGTTTGTAACGCTCCCCAGTGATGATTTCGTAAGGCTGGAGTAGCTCATAACAGATCACTCCGAAATGATCTCACTAGATGCACAGCATTAGATTCCTGCCATGAATACTCGGTTTGGCCGTTGAAGTTGATCCATGGCCGGGCTTACCCCATGATGTTCTGCACTTTGGGTTATAGTTGTAGATTCATTTTTCTTACTCCGTCACGATTCGATGCAAAAACCCCTTCCCATTTTGCCTTTGGAGCAGCTGTTCGCACGTAAAAAAACAGCATTCGACGTCTCTTGGCTTGAGTTCATACGAAACCCAACTTCCTTGTTTTTAATGTAAACCTTAAAATGTAAACCTTGTAGTTTTTGATTAACAAACTCAACGATTTGAAAGAGAGCAATGACAACACTGCACGAAAAAAAAAAAAAAAAAAAACATTTTCTCCAGCGCGCGAGATTGTGTATCGGAAATTTTAAAGATATGCCCTTTTTAAATTATTTTGCGATACTGCTGTTGAATTGAATTTTATGGTTTAAATGCGAAGAACATATTATTTAATAAATAAAACGCCCCTTTGAGCTTAATAAAAAATCTGCAAGCTTTCAGATTTTTTTTATTATTATTTTTCAGTTTTTTTATTGGATTTATAAAACAAATAAATGCTTGATTAGTAGATACTTAGCATTTAGTGTTTATTACGAAGGACGCAAAAAATGGGGCGATGTATTCTTAAAGCTATAAGTGCTCTTTTTGTTACAATATGCTATTAATATTTTCCGCTATTCTACTACTAATTATTTCAATCAGCTTATTCTACTTTTCATTAAATAAGCATGCAAATCTTAAATAATTTTAATTTATTTTTCTATTTTAAAATGCATTGTACTGAATTTTGAGTTGTGGTGAATACAGACGGGATACAGATTAAAAAATTTCTTAGAAATCATACCTTCCATTGAAAGAAAAAACCAAAATGCACCAGCAAAAGTATAATTTTATATTAAATAAATAACATATGAGTGACTGGAAATTCTTAAGATCTCCGAAAGGAAATAAAAAATAATTATACGAAACTTAAAATAAAATGAGCCGGCAAAAAAGCAGATACAATCCATTTATCGACGCTTTATAATGGACCATTTCTCCTTCTCCAACGTCATAAATCAAACCGGCGATGATTGGTCAAATACCGTTGGCACGTCAAAATCAGCTGCTACCGTAAACCGCATTTATATCCACTGATTTCCGTCCAAACCTTTATTGAATTACCAACATTCCAGGAAATACTTTATATAATGGAGCGAAAGAAAACATACCGGTTATTGAGGAAAAGTTGAAAAGTTTTTCATTGACTGTGCAAAAATTCCATGTTATGAATTAGATTTCGATTCCCGTCTGCGAGTTGAGTTGAGTTGATATAAATGAAGAGTTGATTGGATTTATTTCCCAACGTATGGTTTGAACGGGGAAAGGAGAAATAGTAATGTTGTTTTAGGGCACTTGATTTTGCGTTTGTTTGTAGAGCGCTTTCGTCATTATTATTTTAGTATTTGCATTAAATTTTCTTTTTACAAAACTTCAGAGACTCGGAAGTAGTTGCTTATAGATCCAAATAAATGAAATAAATAAGGGAAATTGCAGCTTCTGGTAAAATACATCTTATTTGCTATGTTTATGACAAGCATGAGTGGAATGCGAATAAATTTCTTTATTAATCTTCTAATAATATTGTAGGTCTAGTATTATAGTAATTGTCTCGTTTAAATATATAACACTGGAAAATCTAACACTATTAATCGGCTAACAACAACATATATTATTTTAATTTTCTAATAATATTGTACGTCTAATATTATAGTAATTGTCTCAATAAATTATATAAGACCATAAAATTTTAAAATATTAATCTTCTAACAAAAATATATATTATACTAGTCTCTACGCATCCAGCCTTCGTCTGGCTTTTAAATGTACCGGAAAAAAGTGCCTCCAAATATTAAATTTAAAAATTGCACAGAATTTTAGTCAGCAGAAAAACCTTATAAAAAATCAATATAAATGTATTACATATAAAAAATTACAATGAAATAAACAATATCCCTTAATACAAATATTTATTATCCCAATAAATAAATTACCCAACTCCCATTTGTCTTGAATAAATTAACCAACTTTCCCTGGCAGTTTTGCGGTCAACCTTCGTCTGGCTTTTAAATGTACCGGAAAGCAAACGTCCTCTCGACAAACGTCGTATCCAAGTATCTCTCGACAAATGTCCAGTATCCAATGAAACATTAAATTTAAAAACTGCACAGAATTATCGCCCTCATTTTCCCGAGTGGCAACAGTGCTGATATCCGCAACAATGAACAATGGCAACAATGATATATCAGCAACAATGCTGCCTGCCATCGATTTGATACGATTTCATGAAAAAACATAAAATAAAATAAAAAAAAATCTGATTCGAATTTTGAAAACACCGCTTCGAGGTTCACTGGCCCTTGTCTAGATGCGCGTATGTACCAAATTTCGTAGCCCTGGATCCATTAGCTTAAGTGCAGTACGAACGAAAGACACATAGATAGACTCTTGCTTTTATATATATAGACCTATATACAGGGTGTTTATAAATTCCCGGACCCATTTTGATGTTTAATAACTCATAAAATAATAAAGACAGATTAAAATTAATAACATAAATGGTTAGATAGACTCAAAAAGTTTCATGACCCTTGTCAATGAACTTCCACGTGTGCTCTCTTCGTCGCACGGAGAATATCAAGTCGATATTCAATTTCACGCCAGATACTGGCAAGCATGTCGGCATCCACAGACTGATGAGACCGTCTTTTCTGTAAAAAAGAAAGGCCCGATGACTCTGCCTTGCATTAGTCCATATCACACATTAACCTTTGGGGAATCCCTTTGTGCCTCACGGTATTCATGGGGGTTTTCAGATCCCCTTATGCGCACATTATGGCGATTAACAATGCCAGAAAGATGAAAGGATGCTTCGTCGGAGAACTTTATGCGCTTCAGAAATGCAGCAGCATCTTCTATCCTCCTTAGCATATCTGTTGCAAAGGCCATCCTCCTAGGCCTATCGTCCGGTTCCAAAACTTGAACAATTTGAACTTTGTATGCATGGAATCTTAATTTTTTCTTAATAACCTTGTATACCGTCGAAAATGGCATACCCAATTCTCTTGCCGCTGATCTCGCAGATCTTCTAGGATTGTGTAAAAATGTCTCTCTGACACGCTCAACATCAAAATCACTTGTGCATGGACGTCCGGAACGTTTCTTATCTATAATACTTCCAGTTTCTAGAAAATTCTTTTTGCACCGCAAGATGCTGCTTTTGGATGGAGGATCTTTTTGGTAAATTCTTATGCAATTTCTCTGTGTTTGCATTATGGATTTCGTTTCTATGAACCACCATAAAATCTGTGCTTTCTCTTGGGTTGTGTGCATTCTCCTTAATATCCGGTCGAATAAAACATCACATATAAAAGTATTAGAACAAACACATCAAAAGTAAACATAAGATTGCAACAGTTGCCAAAAACAAAAGAGAGAAAAATGCAATTAATAAGCAGACGATATTTAGAGAAGCACAGATATTTAGACTGGAGAATGAAATTGTCTAAAATTAACCACACGCACAGACGATATTTACAAAAGTAAAGATATTCAAATCCGAAAAGGAAAATATATAAGTTATTTCATCAATAAATGTCATAAGTTTGTTTATATCTTCATTATTTTATGAGTTATTAAACATCAAAATGGGTCCGGGACTTTATAAATACCCTGTAAATTAATCTTCTAACAATACTGTATTGCAGATATAGTATTATAGTAATTGTCTCGTTAAAATATGTAACACGAGAAAACAATAAACTGACGTTACGTGCTGATTAAAAACTGCTCCATAACAATCGGAATCAAGTATACAGCATTATACGCTAAAATATACAGAGTCCCATTTACATAAAATTTAAAACATATACCCTTTATTTCCGTTCGGTGTCTTAGGTGCCTTTCCAGATGAATCTACTACTGATGTATTAAAATAAAAGAAAAAATTCGTAATAATAGAAACTTATAAACAAAAATAGGAGGTTTCCAAGAACATTATTAAATTCGCGCTGTTATTAATAAAATTTAGCCGTCACTTAGGCTACAACTATTTAGAACGGAAAGGCGAATAGCAATTTTTCCGTTGCTATCGTAGGGACTGATATTTCTGCTTTTCTTTTCAGCAATTTTTTATGGAAGTAAGAATATGTTTGTTCCTTGCTCCAAGGTCAGCATAGTTCACAAATCATAGTTAAAAGAAACTGACTGCCCAAGGAATATGACTAATTTGGAGAAAGTTTTCGCTACCACTCGCTGTAAAAATCGGGTTGTCATCTTTGATTGCAAGGAAAGTGGAGAAATCTCTTGAGATATTTATGATTTTGTTTCTAAAAATTTTGGACGATGTCTTTGCAGAATGTAATCATTTTTGACAGATTTATATTCGTGGGAACTTAGGAAAATAACTTTACCCTTCCGGCTGTTTCGATAAGTTAGCTTCAAAACTTTTCTGTAAAACATTCTGCTGAATTATTGGTGAAGTTTTCACTGAAACTGAAAAGGCACTATTGTTTGCTTTTATTCCTTATATTAACTTCGTGATTTGCGTATATTAATGTTTGTGATGGAGAAATTGTTTTATTAATTGTTTTAAAACAAAACGAGGAAGAATTTGTGGGTGAAATGGTATATGCACTGTGAGCTATGGGCTTGCTGCTAAAGTCGCAGCTGACTGCATTTGTCCTGTTCTTTTGTCGATGTCTATTGGCATAATGCTCAGAATTTGAAATTGAAGTGATTATTGCCACCACAAGTTTTAAAGGAAGATTATTAATCAATCCCACGTAGCAAATCTGCCTTAAAATGCATGCAATAAAATATCTACAGATTTACTGACATACTCTTGTTATTTAATCTAAGGCCTACAAAGAGAAGTTTTCTGTAAAATTTAATTTGAATTCACACTAGAACATAACGTTCTCTTCAGAGGAAGTCATGATAGCATTGACAATATTAATTTCAGTAGTGGATCTTGAAGTATTATACATTGGATACGGCATTCACATATGGAATAGAAAACATTCGAAGGAGAATCAATGTCTTACTGAATATCTCCACAGAGATTCTGCGTCGAGACGCCTGCAGGAAACCTGAGATTTGGGATCTTTAATATAGTTGAAATCTCAACGGTTCTTTGTTAGGGTAGATTATGGAATATAGCAAAACATTCAAGGACTATCTACCGAAGGAGTGAGATACCTTCTTGGAGAAAATTCTAAAGATAACTGTCTGGTATCCTCGAACTGCTTCTTGGGGAAAAGTTTCATCAAAGTCAGGAGGGCGGTATGGAAATCATTTGTGGCCTGAGACAGTGGGAAACTCCTTGTCTAGAAATAAGGTAGCTAGATTTTAGAATCATGTCCACAATGCAATAAATTAAAACCGCAATATAATGAGGTAGAATTTTGTTTTGAACCTCAAGGAGGAATTTCAGTCGAGTAAAGAACACCTTCCAAAATGTGGAGCGATGACGGAAATCCAGGAACTCTATCGTAAATATCTACATCATATTTCTTGAAAACTTAAGAACCTTAGTTGCAAGAAACTTTTATTCTTCCGCCGCTGCTATTATGATTATTTAAAAAGCGAGGGAGGGGGTGAAGTTTTAAACCAGTTTTTGGAAACTGGAAGGATTAAATTATTTGTAGGTATATGCAAAAATATTTCATTGCATTTCATTTGAAAATGTTGTTTGCGAAAGTGTTTTTGCAAGATGTTGTCCGGGCTTTTCATCTGAAGGGCCATGTAAAAGATCTGCAAGTAACTCGTGGGTTAGATGATGCCAAATAGTCAATAAAAATTTAATAACAACAAAAGCATTAAGAATAAACCGTAAACAAGGCATATTAATTTATTTTATAGCAAATATCATAAAAGCAAAACAGCTAAACGAAACCTAATATAAAATTGTTTTTGCCAATAATGTATATTTCGGCGTCAGATGCGATTAAATGTAAGGACATCATTGCTTTTTTTAACCGATGTCATCTATGTCTGCTTAGTATGAAAGAAAACTTTATTTCCATTTTGATGTTTTTGTTCATAAAAATATCCAACTCATAAATTAGATGCTATCAAACAGTGAAATGAATAAAATGCCATGTTTAGAGAAATTTCTGTTAAAAAAAAACTATGATATTTAAGTAATTTTTTAATTCGAAATACTAACAATAAGAAATGCTACATGCAAACTCTTATCACGGAAGAATTAGTTATGTTATATTTAAATCCCATCTGCGACGTATCAGAAGCGTCTGTGGCATCGATTCTAAATGATTCTACATATAGCATTTCTTCCCGGTTTTGCTCAAAATTTTTTTTCAATGCGAAGTCTTTCTAATCAGCCCAGAGATGTTTTCGAAACGCTTTCTGAAGAAAACACTGAAACTTAGATTCTCTTTCTTCCTGATTAACAGTTTATACTGAAAGTAAGAACTGCGAAGTTAAACGCATGAAAACCTTAGTTTCTAGACTGAAATCGAAAAAAAAAAAAAAAAAAAAAAAAAAAAAAAAAACTATTTACAACTGAAATAATCAAAGAAACTTCATTAATACTCTACCATCTCAAGCAGCTCGGAGGAACTTGTTTCCATAAGGCAAACAGTTATCTTCTGAAGTGAAAATCTTCTCTGTCCGGTACACGTATATTTTTATACTCGCAAACAATAGAATATGCACTTCTGACCTTTAACATTAAACAGTGGCTAGAAGGAAAGTTCCTGAAAGTTTTTCGCGCGGGTTTATATATATATATAACAACTAGAAGATCTAAGCGTGGTTGCGAACATGCGTGTAAAACATATGAAAATTCGAAGTCTTTACCTTACCTCCACAGCAAGATAAGTTTTTAGGCAAGGACGGTGCTTCGGTACAGTATCGCTCAGTGAAGCGGAGTACTTGTCACGATGGCTCATATAAAACAATATAATACTCCAGAGTTCTCCTACTTAATAAGCACAAGCGAAAACTCTAAAAATAACTTTCTAACTCCAGTTAACCAACAATTTTAACTGGCCGTGAACTATAAATTCAGAATTTGCAAAATTTGTTTTGACTCCAGTCAAGTAATATTTACGAAGTCTTAAATTCAGCTTGTTGTAAGAGTACTTTCCAAAATTTAGGCAGTATACGTTTTAAAAATAGATACTAAATTCACAATATTACAACTAATTTCAAGTGTTTCGCACTATACAAGCACTTTTACTTCTGTCATCAAATATTTTACACAGTACAACAAAAGCGTTTAAAAATTCATTAAAACGATTAAGTCTGTTCGCTTCTTAATTATGATTTTATTAATCATTTTTCGATAATTCTATGTGTCTGAGAGCATCCGAATTTTTACTTTCTATTCTTTTCCCCGGATCGATCTTGTAGGGGAAAGGTTGGATAGGTAGAGACCACCTTAGTAACCTTTAATTTATACCAGAACGAGCATACAGCCATGCGAGAGGTCGATGGTCAATTCGGATTGCCAAAGGCCAGCTATCGATGCAAAACCTCACATAGCGACTGTATTAGACGGTGAAGTCTAGGAACTAACGCATTTGGGTCTTTGTCGTTGGTCTCTGGAAGTTCTGGATGGAACTCACTTGAACATCATTCGGATGGAGACTTAATTTCAACTAATCTCTAATTATCTCTTAATTGGATTCTAATTTTCACCCACAACTTTGTGTCAAGATACCGCAGGCTATTTTTAGCCAACTTGCACTTAGATTCGTTGATTTTTAGTCGAGTCCAACGAAATCATTCTAAAACTTCGATCACGCCCTTCATGTCTTCATCCCATTTCGAACAAAAAATTGCAATATCGTCGAGATAAGGGAAACACAATTGTCCTAACTCTTCATTAATTCGGCCATCAAATTGCTACAAATATAAAGTCACTTGTTCAACCTAAAAAGCATTTGAAGTAGTCGATAGCTTCCAAAGAATGTCACAAACACAGCTATTCTTTGAGCCATTTGACTCAACTTAATTTGTCAGTGTCCTTTCTCTGGATCTAGCACTGTTATGTTACTGGCGAGAGCTACTTGCTCTACCAGATCCTCAATATTTGAGAAAAGAAAAAAACTTCCGATAATCTATATAGAAGCACGGAACTCTTCCCAGGGGGTTCTACTAAGATCATTTGAGAAACGTAATCTGATTCTCCTATTTTGGTCTCTTTAAGTGGGAGCATATTTTATGTTTCTTGATATAGGATCTCGTTTTGCCTATGGTGAAGTCCTATTGTCGATAGTTTTGTCGACGTATGATCCAGTCCTATTGTTCTATGGTCCAATCCTATTGTAGACTGGTTTCAGCGACGTTAACTCGAGATCATATTCTACTGTAATTCCAAGTGTACTGAAGGATACATCTACGTAACACCTTAATATTATTCTTAGCTGAATCTTCTTGGTTTCAGTCAATCAGATTTACAAAGCGCTGCTTTCAAGAATTTGGAATACTTCTTTCTAGTTTATTTCTTCATGACGGAACATATCGTTGTTTCTTATGATCCTCCCATATTAGAAATTTACAGTTTCTGGTCTCTGATGGTAGGATGTTAATATGATAAACCTGAGATCTATCTTGTCCCTCTTCTACTCTCACGATATAATTAGTCTCTGAGGATTTCGATTCTGTGGCACCTGGATCCTTCCAGAACACCGCATTTTGTTGGGTCATTTGGGAACTAACATCAACATCCTATCACCTTCTTGAAATTTGTGCTTAACCGCATTATGATCATACCAGACCCTGTATTTCTTTTACACTTCCACCATTTTCTCCGCCCCTACATCTCGAGAGATTGACAAGAGGTGATGATAACAAACACATATGCTGTTAAGATATTCTCCTCCTCTGGCGGCTGAGTCCAGTCCTCATACAACAGACCTTCCGGCGTCCTCAAATTTCTACTCATTATTAACTCCGCGTTGGAAAAACCAGATAGAATCGTATGGTACTGTTCGCAACATCAGCAAACATGCAGGTAAGTAACGCTTCCATGATGCTTCCGAATTCATGTACAATACTCGTAACAGTCTT
The DNA here is from genome assembly GCA_000611955.2 of Stegodyphus mimosarum. Lineage (NCBI taxonomy): Eukaryota > Metazoa > Arthropoda > Arachnida > Araneae > Eresidae > Stegodyphus > Stegodyphus mimosarum. Next base: position 796,215 of record KK116691.1, on the reverse strand, counting down.
TTGATAGTCCTATGAAACATCTTTACTGAATTTGACTCGGAAGATGACGCTGAGCTGTGACTTCTTTTAGTGCCCAAACGGTCAAAAGTCTCAAAACTCAGGTGACTGGCAATGTTTCCCCTAAGTCTCTCTATACTTCTTTTCGAAAACCTATACGACCCAATATTTGTAACAGAACGTGATAGCGATGTCATTTTAATAAGTGAATTAAAGCATTTGCGTGGGTTCAGATTTCCTTCGAGAAAACTGTAAACAGCTCATCAGCTTGATCAGTTCGATTCATATTACACTTTCCAATAATTGTATAAATTGCAGTAATGGGAAGCACATATCAAGATCATGACAAACTTCAAGCTTTGGAGATTTAGATATCTTACATCATGCCACTTGAAGTAACATGTCAATAAAGATATCTAAAAATGATTGTGGGAGTCAATGAATTCATATACCCTCATTTTTCGTAAAACTTTAAAGGTGAAGATTTAAATGATATTTGATTAATAAGTGGGAGCATACCTTTCGGTCTTCATGAAAAGTTGGAAAATATTTTGAAGCTGAATAATTGAACAAATGTTCAAAGAAATTTTATTCGTTTTCAGTCTTATACAGTATTTCACTTGCGTTCTATTCGCAACCCGATAGGATGTTTGAAACCGTCGCATAGAACAGTCATTTCAGTACTCCTGTTAGCAGTTTTGAATTTCGCCATAATTGATTTTAAAACAAACTAATAAAGATAGTATTAAAATTATTTAAATACAAATATTATCTAACAACTATGACAGAAACTTAAATAACAGGAAAAGTTCAAAATTCTACGATACTTTTCGGCATATGTAAAAAGACTTAGCATGCTTGAAAGTTTAGAAGGCCACTTAAATTCATGGAAACTCGCTAAATTCCTTCCCTACTCATGAGAGGTAAAGCAAAATTGTCTATAGATAGATCTCTAATTATAGAGTTCTTAATAGGTAAAAAATTCAACGAGAAACGAAATTTAGCGAAATTGTTATACTTTCTGTTGCATTTTGCCATCGTTCGAGACCACAGTGGTGTTCTCTGTTGTTGTTGTAGATGCGCCTGTCGTTGGTAACAGCCTTGAGCACTTACAGATAACAGTGCGATTTAGCTCAGTTCCACCTCAAATTTTGATGAAGAGCATCTCGGGTGGGGAAAGGGGTTCGAGGGTCTCCCATCCAATTTGCCGTACCACCAACCTATCGAGAGGGCTTTCGACTAGCCGCATATCTAGAGGGCCCCCATGCCACACGAGTACTACACATTACAAACATCCATGCTTTTTCCAGGAATCGAACGCGGTCTCTTCGGCCCCGACAGTAAGGGACGCTAACCACTATGTCATAGAAAGTTTGGAATTTACTTACTTCGTTTCAATATTGTTACTAGTGGACTCTGTGCTTGCGGCGATGCTGTGAAAGATGTGGAACATAATTTATTGCATTGTAGGTTGCATGAGAGTGCTAGAAATGCATTTAACTCTAGAATACTAGTCCTTACATTTAGTACATTAGTATTAACCATGCGTAAAATTTAATCACTTCATATTTAAAAAACATTTGCAGCATAATTAAAAAAAAACATAATTCTTGTATATGGGCATACATTTAAATTTTACTCAAAAAGTATTTATTAACCACATCTTTGTAATAAAATTTAGCAAAGTAAGCATACTGAATCAGCAAAAAAAGAAAACATAACAACGAAAATTACACTAACGTATTCTCACAAGTTAAACAGAACTTTTCCTGATGTTCGCCACGTATTGGCTTTTGGTATTTAAGAAAACAGTAGTAGTATACTTTCTTTTAAAATATGAACAAGAAGAATAATATTTTCTAGGTCCTTTGCTCACATATTTCATTGTTGTGTGAGTAAAATTTACATTATTTCTAAGGTTGGTATTCTAGGGTTAAAGCGAGTTTAGGACGGCTATTTGCTGACCTCCTGTTCTCTATGATCTTGTTAAGAGCTCCGAAGCCTTTGCAGTCTTGTTCGACTTCATTTATTGTTTGAACTTTTGGTATTATTATTTACAGGATTAGATTTTAGTCTTTTATGTGTCATTGTATTATTTTGAGTATTGTCTATTTTAGGCGATTTACTACTAAATATATATTTGAATGTATGATAAAATCTTATAAGATGAAACTTATTTATATTCAAATTAGGATTTATTTATATAAGTTACTTAAACGCGAAGGAATAATATTACAGCATTTCAAAATCGAAAATTACAGGAACGTTTTACGACGTACCTCACATCGAGTCCAGAGTTAGTGTGCTCTGTGATCTTGTGATCTTCAATCTACGACTAATATCGACTTCTATGAGTCTTGATTAGTAAATCAAACTGATTGCCATAGGCCAATAGCGGTAGTAATTAAGAAATGATGCCCTCTGGCATCAACACCCGGAGGCGAGAAGGATAAGCATAATCAGATTAGCAATATTAAACTGGCATTGTTACATCAATGGCATTTGAACTTGAACTCAGGCAATAATCTTTAGAGTTGCAGGAAGCAGGAAATCATTCTGTTAATGCATGGCATACTACGGTAATTTTATTCCCGACATGGCATAAATCAGCAGTTTTAAGGCAAAGAAATTTAAGCAAAATTAGGCAGGATGTTCGTTTAAACTTAATTAGCAATTAACATACAAAATCAAATCGTTCTTAATCATGAGTTGATAGCAACTACATCGTTGACATCGTAGCTCAGAGTGAGCTGACAGTCAAAGAACCCGAGACTACGTTGCGTGCTAATCGGAACTTGGAAGTTATACATTTTCACAGTTATCTTGCAATTATAAGCACTGAAAACACTTATTTAAATGATTTTGGCAGATCTTTCAGATGAAGTAACCTTATTGGTTATCGATGGTCACTTGATCGAAGAAAAAATTTTTCATTAACATTGAATAAGTAAAATAATTGTAAAATAATCAAAGTCCATAAGCTTTGTCAGGAAAAAATAGCAAAGTCCATAAGCTTTGTCAGGAATATGCAAAATAAAAATATTTACACTATTTACAGTTTTTACCACCATAATACATTGTGGTGAATCGATCGTGGACGTTTGACCACCGATTCCACAGTGGGATCATAATCTGTTAGTTGCCTAATTGCAGCATATGGAGAGTTTTTTATTGCTTCGAAAAAGTTATGAGCTGTTATGAGAATTTGGTTGTGAATTGGTTCAATTCCTAAGTCCGAGTGAATTTGAGAGTTTCGAACGAACCATGGTGCGTTCACGATTGATCTCAGAATCTTGTTTTGCAGTACATCTATTTTGAGTCTTTCTGTTTTGTTTGCTGCGGCCCATGCAGGCACTGCGTAGAGTAATATTGGTCGAATTAGAGAAATATATAGCATTTTTTTAACTTTGATATTGAGTTTTGATTTTTTCCCTATGAGGGCATAGATTGACATGAATGCTGCATTTGCTTTATTTATAATGTAATTTATATGTTCTTTGAAACTTAAGTTTTTGTCCACATAGACTCCAAGATATTTGTAAGAATTTGCGACAAAGATGATGATATTTTCCATTTTTATGTCCGTATTGACGCGCATTCTTGTTTTGTACCTTCTGTATAGAACTACACAGCATTTATTTGCGTTTAAATTAATTTTCCAGATTTTACACCAGTTTGAAATGACATTAACATGAAGTTGAAGATTAATTAGAGCTATTTGAGGGTTCCTTGATTCAGTAAGTATGACTGTGTCATCTGCATATTTAAGTACTTTCGCATTAAGAGGGTGTGGTAGGTCATTAATATATATATTGAAGTACTTTGGGCCTAAAACACTTCCTTGGGGGACCCCGGTGAAGATTACTTTTTTAGTTGAAAGAGTATCGCCACAGCAAACTTGAAAGGCGCGTCGTTTAAGATATGAGATGGTGAGAAGTAGGAAGCTGTCTGGAAGCAGAAAATTTGATAGCTTATGATGCCACACACGATTTCAAAATCGAGGAAGCATGCAGCAACCCCATTCTTTTTAGTGAATGCCAGAGCAATGCTTTCAACCAAGTTTAAAATTTGGTTTGTAGTACTATGCCCTTTTCGAAGTCCAAATTGGAGGCTGTCAATTAGGTCGAATTTTTCTAGGTGTTCAGTCAATCTTGCCGTAGTGTGCTCTGGCGACGTCTGTCTGCTTTAACCTCTCCGACACGCATCACCACCTGTTCTCCGCCGTCTTCCTCCGAGGCGCGCCTTTTAAAAAATATAGTTCGATGAGATCACTACATCCATGTACGGCTACGTGATGCATTGATGTATTGTATGTTTGATGTATCTTCGTATCAGTATTATTTTTAAGTGTTATTTCTTTTTCATTTTTATTGTACTAAGTAGGTTTATTCCTTTTTATAGAAGTATTAACATAGTTTAATTATTCATGGTATATTTTAATATTTTTATTACAGTATTACTTGTATTTTATATTTTTCTTCTTTTTCTCCAGACCTAGAGATTATGTTTTTATTGTTGAATTGTATCTCATTGTAATATGAGTTATTTACTTACGTCTGTAAGCTTCATGGAATACTTCATGGAACACTAGGAGTTTTGTACATGTTTTGTAAATTTAAAAAAAATCTTATAATGAAAATAAATAAGTAAATAAATAAAACCTTTGGTAGTTTTCTTATTTCTGAAGAAACTCTTACTTTTGTTCCTAGTTCTCAGATTTTTTTTTTTTAATTGTACATAATACTCAGTGAGCCATTGTTGGTCTGACTAGATAATGGCTTGTATGAAACATGTGAGAAAATTTTGCTTTAGCATGAAATAACCGTAATTGAACCTATAATTTCATGTTTTTCATTAATTACTTTTAAATGGCTACCAATGACTTATTTTTCTCTCTTAAAATTAAATAACTCTATTTTGAAAAAAAAAATGTTCTATGGAAATTGTTATATTACACTGTGATATCTCCTTGTTCAACTTTGGAATGACAGCTGAAGCAAGTACAGAAACCAAGCAGGAGAAGAGTTAAAAGAACCCTTTATTAAAACTTTTCAGAATTCACAATGTGTCGACTTGACGCTAACAAACTACGCCTCGCCTGGGCGGTAACTCAGCTAATAAAAACTAAACTAAAAATTCAAAGATATTAACAAACAGTAGAGTTTTTTTTACTAGGGCTCAGATAATCCTGTTCCTCAAAACGGAGTCGAAGTGTCATGGCAAGAAAGTAATAGCTGTTACTCCACTTTAATCAGCAATAAATGCAGAATCAGAAGCTTACGCTGCAAAGTACAGTGCTTGTTCACATTCTCTAACTGTCCCTTCTAGAACTGAGTATTTAAACCATTTTCTCCCATTGGTAGAATTTACATTCCTTCACGCGCGCTACCAAATTTAAATATTCTGGCATTGACAATTAGAGGAATGAAGGCTTATAGGAAAGTGTATACTTAACTGGTTAGTAAAACTGAATATAAATCCCTACAACACTCAGAGGGATGTGGGGAAAGATTTTTTTTATTTATTTATTTATAGTTTAACATTATACCGTACCAAAAAAAAAGGATTAATGTGCAATATCAATGTATTTTGGACAGATGTACCGAGCAACACGTACGTCAGAGTAATTTTTTATTGACCGGCCAGATCTAACTTAAAAACAGCAAACTGTTTACTTTCTGGGTTAACTTAATGTTAAATTCTATACTCACCGTATTTCAAAAACCTGAGTTCTGAAATTATCACAAAGGAATTCAGCAACATTGCAGCTGAAAGCGCCCACTGCTTGCAAACATTTTGCTTATCTATTGACGTAGTTAATTCTATCGAACCAACAAAATGATTTAAAATTATATATGCATTATTTAGCTCTCTAACTGTTAAAAATCATAAAAATGGTCTTTCTATGAATATTTGTAGAAACATGATTATCTATGAAATTTGTCATAATAAGTCATATATTATCTTACCTTATGTGTTTAGCTATTTTTGGGTCTTGCATTAAATTTTATGAGCTTATTACCCAGTCTATATTCCTTCACAAGCGCCTTAATTATGAACAAGAGCTGCGCGACTTAAAGGCTGTTGTGGCTTGTGGGGATTAATTTTGATACTTTATCCCTTTCGAGACGGTGCGCCTTTGTTTAAGACCTTCTCTCGGGACGGATGGGAGTCCAAAGGAATCGTAATACTCGTATAATTTATGAATATAGTACTTTCAAAACATTGAAGTCAAACTTGAGTTTAATAACAAGTTGCTACTGAGCCTTGAAGTATTAATTAAAGTCAATTAAATAGATTCATTTGCAATAAACTGAAGTTTCCTCTGGTGTTTCGATGCATACGGAATTTAAAACGCTTCATCCGGGCGACGGTTTCGCTCAGAAACCCCCGAACTTCCCAAAACTCCCATGAGCAAGCGTTATCTTTTTAATGCCAAAATGCGCCTCGTACTTTATACCTGTATTTATTTACTTTTAATCTGCATATAGTTTTAATTTCTTGAACATAGTCCAAGATGCAAGCATATATAGTTTCTTAATGACGTTAAAATTATTCTAGAACGTATACATACTGCCTGACCAGTCAGAGAATTACGAACTAAGTAAAAATTGTTTAAACTTTTGTGGGCTAGATAAGCACTAATTTTGAAATCATAAAGGGTGTTGATTTTCGTATAAAATAAGTGCTTAATTAAATTGCGGTAAGAGAGTTTCCTCGCAAAGTGGAAATATGGTTGCCAGAAAGTAGCAGAGAAAAATAGGGTTGCCAGATTTGACGCAAAATTGCCCATTTGGTAAAAAATTGGCAATATGGCATAGACAAAGTGAGAACACTCCAGAATGCATTCTTAGCGGTTCCCTTGAGAATATTTTCGAAGGTAGTTTAAAGCTATATATACCCTGCCTTACGCGGAGAGTGTAGAGTAGTAGTAGTATCTTGAGTTCAAAGATTAGATTAAAAGAATTCGACCGAGTCGGGAGCTGTACTTTAGTGCTTTGCCGTGTTGTCATCAATCACTCCAAATCCACAAACCAGTAGAACACAGCAACTAGTGTCATAAGTGGGCTTTGAGAATAAATGTCAGTGATCCGCCTACAAGAGAAAGCCATGGCGCAGAAAATGAAGGCTTTAATGGACATGTTAGCCGAGAAAAAAGCCAGACAAGAAGAGATGGAAGCCGTACGAGAAGAGATGAAAGTCGGACAGGAAGAGATCAAGGTGGGACAATTAAAGTTAAAAAGCGAATAAGTTAGAAAGCGAAGCTGTCTTCACCGTTATAGCCTGAAGTGTCTGTTGTTGATTGTTTCAGCTTGTTTATCGTAGTGTTTTTTAAACGAGTGTAAATGTGTTATTCGAACTGTCCTGTGTAATACTGGCAAATTAATTGTGTTTTGATTCTTCGTCAAGTGTTATCATTAATTACTCTAAATCCACAAACGCGTAGAACATAACAATACTTTGAATTGTTGTTCAACAAGATAAGTTAAATCGGGAAATATTGATACTACAGAGAAAACACAACTTTGGCACTTTTAAACTTCTTGTTTAAAATAAGTGCTTTACGTTTTCGGCACCAAAGACAATATTGAGACCTATGCAATATTAAAAATGCATTTTTTTATTGGAAGACTCTTTATTTTATGCTTCCTAACTCCTTTCTTATTTTCTCTTGCTGGGTTTTGATCATTAAAGGTTCTCTCAGATCGCAGTAATTTTTCACCAGTATACTAATGTACCTATATTTAGTTCCTTGTTTGTTCTTTTACAGAAAGTGATGTGATTTTAGCTTAAACATTCAGTATTTGGATTCTACAGTTTTTGTTAAAGATCTTTCAAGAACTCTTCGGTTATTCATTCATTGCAATAATGTTGCTTAAATTAAACTTATGCGCTTTTTTTTCGCTTGTGCTGCTTGAAAATCGTTTAATTGAACAAACGGTTCTGTTTAAAACCGACATTCCGTCCTTTAAAATAATTCTTCAACTCTTAGTAGAAAGCATACCGGGAATACTCTGGAGAGTTCTGAAATCTAATGAAAAGCTCTTTGAGCTTTTCCTATTTAATTTAAATCTTTTTAATGAAGGTGCTTGAGCTGATTCTAATTTCGCATCTTTTATTTGGATTCTAGTGTTGAACGCTTAGTATTAGAAAGCAGAATTGAGTATGAGTTAACCAAATTTCCTCAGATATCCGCATATATTTTATCTGATGTTTAAATTGCTCTAAATTTTATTTGTATTACCTTCAATTTAAATCTGGACACATGCTATTATTTCCTCTTTATGACTGTTATTTGTTCCCTGTTTAAGGGAAGCATTGCCTTTTCTGTGTATTTAGACTCTATTTTTTTTTCTTCCTTTGAATGAATTGTCGTTCTTTTTTTCATTTACTTATTTCATTTATATTTTTTTTCACGATGCCATTTCCGCTCATAAATTAAATCAAACCAAATTAAATCCACTGTCTTTATGATTTAAAATGCGGAATAGTTTTTTTTTAATCTTCAAGTAATAATTTAGCCTTTCCTGTAGAGTAAATATACAGTAATTAATAACTTTATAAAGTAACTTTTATTTCTTTCCGAAATCTATCTTTTTACTTTGATAATAACCAAACCATTTTAACTAAAAATTATGTGTAAATATGAACTTAAATATTTCAATTCAAGTAATGCTAAAGCATTCCTGTATCCTAGGCATGAAAAAAAATAACTTTAGCACAACCGCATTAATGCAAAGCAGTCTTTCGCTGTGTGCTATTCTTTGGTCAATATTTAAGGATTAGAGTATGCAACATGTCAACAGTTTAAGGACACACGAATTATATGTAGCACTTTCAGATAGTACGTCCCATTTAATAAAAATTAAAGAACGGAAAGTGTTACTGGAACAGAAAGACTGACACCAGAATGTTATCCTATCCTAGGAAAAATTGTTTAAAGAATTAAAAGTGCTACTAGCAGTCTATATTTCGGATACGCAACAAATGAAAAAATCATTAAAAAGTAGGGCTGTTAGGTCAAGTTGTAAAATTTGTATTCATAAATGCAAACACATTTTTAATGTCAAAACTTTGAAAGTTAAAGAACTGAGAAGCTACATTTTTAAACCACCGCATTTATTCACTTTGGGAGATAACAATTAACAATATTTTAAGATCAGTAAATTTGTAAGGAATTGTCCCCCTTTCGTAGTTTACTTGGAAATCTGGACGCCTAGCTATCGGGAGGTTCCAACCTCGAATCCCGACAAAGCCATCACTGATTTTTTGCGTTTCCTGTTCCGAAATTCTAAACAGACATTACAAGTGGAGTCCAGTGTGGTGGACACCAGTATTCGCCATCACATTGATTTTGCAACTGAGTCCCTTTAAATGGGGAGGGAATGTAACAACCTTTCTTTTTCCATAGCATTTGCTTTCGGGGTGTAGTTAACATTGTGGTGGGCCACTAAAGTATTCGCCATCACACTGACTCTGCAACTGAGTCCCTTTAAATGGGGAGGGGGAATGTAACAACCTTTCTCATTCCATTGCATTTGCTTTCGGGGTGTAGTAGACTGCAGGAAAGTCTGGCTAACAATCGGGAGTCGAATCCCCGCAAATCAAGGCTGGTTTTTCCTATTTCTTTCTTCAGAATAAACCTGATGGTTCTATAAACTCTAAAATATTATTACACGATTGCTAGGTTTAATTCTGGGAGAATTATCTCAAAATGCAACATATGATGTTAAGGAGTGCAAAAATTTAATATCTGTTTTTTGAAATGACGACACCAGCGTCATACACAAATTTAGCTTTTAGTTTCATACCTTCAACGCATCAGATACTGGATTAATTAATATCTCATTTTGTGTCTTTTTAGCTTATCTCCAACGTACAGGTTATTCATGATGTATATCTAATTCAGAATAACAATATAAGAACTTTCGTTTATTCACTTCTTTTTAATTAGATATTAAATTTTGAATACCTAACTGTTCTGACAGGTTTTGATAGTTTCCTAATTATCTCATTGTCAGAAAAAGTTGGTCATTTCCTTCTATCAGAGAATACTGACATAAATTTTTGAGAGTATTTGTGCTTTGCAGATATATGATGTTTTCTTTACAGGGCAATCTGATTTCAGGGTAGGTCACATAATGATACTTATGACGTAACAGTTTTATTTTCGTACCATTGAAAAAAAGGAGCGTTAATTCCACTATTTATTAGAAGATGAGTTCACAAGCATCAGTACCCTCAAATAATAATAATAATAAATAAATAAATAAAAATTAAAGAGAGATTCAGACAAAAAATGCAGAATAATGGACACTTTAGAAGAAATTAAAACAGAAAAACATTTTTTCCTTTAGTTCTTCTCATAATAAATGTTCAGGAGGTAGCTTATTTTCTGGGTTTTCAATAGGTTAAATCGCTCGAGTGTTAGTTGAAGACTTAAATTAAAGGTATATTAAAGACTTATATTAGATGTATTTCAAAGAGCATTCATTGTCGTATACGTTTAATTATTCAGCGGATTTGGAATTGGGGCTATTGAATAAAACAAGTAAAAAAAAGTATTTCATGCTGTGATGGAAGCAGCAACTTTGCAAAAAAATTCGTTGTATGATTAGTGCCATTTTTACAGGCAGGCTATATGCATGTTACAGATAGACTATATACATGGACTGTTTTAGTTGAAGAGTTATTTTCGTATATTGCCTTTGCCTTCCTTACGCACTGGGAGAGACTCTACTGTACTCGCATCGAGATGACATCCGACCAAAAGTCTTTGTATAGACTAAGTCATCTTGATGTTATATATCTTTATTGAATCTTAGTAGGAAATTTACAAATTTACATAATTATTTTGCTACATTACCTGTGATCTGCTGCTTTTTTGGTGCTGCATACGGTGAGTATAATTTTTATACTGACATCTAACAAATTGAGAGCTTGATTACGTAGATATAAATGTTATGTAAACAATAATATGCAAGCCCTGTCCCGAAAGTAATGCGCCATATTTTCTTCTGCCGCGACTATCCGTCGTACAGCATTGCCGCTTGTGTGGAACGGTGGGTGGAGTCCTAGGAACACAGCGCGACGAGCGCCAGTCGGCTCCGAGTTCCCGGAGAGTCACAGTGCCTGTTTCAGTGAATCCTTGTGTGAGTGCTCGTTCGAAATCAAGATGGAAAAAACTGTCGAGCAGCGATACGTAAAGTTTTGTTTTAAACTTGAGAAACCGCCATCGGAGACTTTAGCTTCAGTCCTGATTTGTCCCCTTCCGACTTCTTTTTGTTCCCGAAGATTAAAAAATCTCTCAAAGGACAGCATATGGGGACCCTGGAGCACTTTAGCATAAAATTCATGTACATGAGAACTGGAATTTTCCATATGTTGCCCCTGTAGAGACATTAGGTAATTTTTTAAAGCAGGAGAGATGAAAAATGAGCAATGTCCTCGCCGGAACTCGAACCACGGACCTCTCGAAATACGCGCCGAGTGTGGTGATATCTACACCATGAACATATGCTAAGAAGACGGGAGAAATACCTTATATACTCCCTCTTCCAAAAGGCGACTGGGGATTAGGGGACTCAGTTGCCAAATCCTGGTGGTGAAGACTCCTCATTCACCACTTTTTTCTTTGTTGTTCGGGCGCCACTGTAGAGACATTAGGTATTTTTTTAGAGCACAGACCTCTCGAATACCCGCCGATCTTGCTGACCACTACACCACGAAGGCATGTTAAGAAGGCGGGAAAAATAACTTATACCCCTTAGCATAAAGTTGACGACATTAGTAATATAAACCAAATTTGTCGATCTTTCAATATTTTAATTTTAAAAAGTTTAAAAACGAGGTTCGATCAGCATTTTGAAGCCTTTAGCCAAGAAAGGGCGGTTGCACAAATGAAGATTGAAACAATAGCTGGCCGATTCCACAAGTTCAATTCTGAACTGACAATCAGGGACTGAGTGAGAATGTCTGAAATCTGGTTTTGTCATGTTGACTAGTGAATCAGCATGATGAAACCGTTAACTCTGAGACTAGTACTGTGATATATTATCCTATCCTAGGGGGGAGTTGGATGGTATCTTCATTATTTGGAATTCTATTCCGTTCTTTTCCTGAGCATTTATTGTCACTGCTCTGAAGCTTCAATAAACGATCAAATCCTTTAACACATAAAATTGAACACAAGTTTTCTTAATGCGTAAAATATCGCCAAATTCTTAAATGCTTTCGTTCTTCTTAATTTCTTTATTTGCTTATTTGTCAACAACATTAATAAAACATATTTTTAATCCCAGCACATTATATTTTTACTAATAGTAAATATGTCGTTCGAATGCAACTTTTAACTTTTATAGCGCTGTGTGTGCATTTGTTTTGCAAATTCCAGGCCTTAAAAAAAAAAAAAAAAAAAAAATACAAATCATCACTTCGACCCGCATATTCCCATTCTTGTTTCTTAAAGCGTTTTGATCGATTTGAAGCCATGTTCGTTTCAACAGTGCATTCTCTTGGATAAAAGATATAATTATTCTAGTTATTTGAACGCTATTTCTAGCCTTAATTAAGGCCTCAAGTCTTCTGTTACAATTTCTTCTCCACTGCTTATTTAGAACCAATTAATTTTTTAGTATGTTATCATCACTACTAATTAAAAGGTATTTTTTTCATATGATCGTTACCTAAATATCATCGCTTCTAATTAAAAGATAATTTTCACTAACGAATGTTTTTATACAAAATTACTGTAGTGTAACTTTTGCTTGTTACTTAGCGACATGCAGAAGCATCAGATACTAATCTCAGTTTTTTAATGAGTTAGTTATTTAAATACTATGATGTGTTATCTTCCAGAGCAATTACGACATTTCTGGGGGATTTTGCATTTGTTTGCACCTTATTATATTTTTGTACTTTTACTATTCTTGCATTTTATGTTTCTCTACAGTTTTACACTTTTATATATGTGCCTACAGGAATTACGAAAGCTTCTTCAAGTTTTTTTAGCTGTGCATACTCTTTTATCTCCTCTTTCGGTAAAAACGTGCATAAATTGCTGAATTGTCCTTGGGTATCATGCAATATTGAAGTGTTGAAACAAAAATAAAATCAACGTAGTAAATCTGGCCTCCCGAAAGTATGAAGATTTTGAAATACTTTAACGAAGGTAATAAGGCAATAAATACTTAACATTTACAGTATTGAATAAATAGATTCAAAAAGGAAGCTGAAATAGCTAGCTCAGATATTGATTCATCTTTAGAAATTGTTCCCTGAGTTTTGCAATTTTTATTTTTTGTTTTTATAAAGCATTTAGCTAGATCCCTTTTAGATTTTGAGAATTTGAGAAGAAATAGTCGATATCAAAACGATGTTCTTCCACAATTTTAAAACTGGTATCTTGTAACAAGTAGATTAGCACAGAAATTATCCTCTGTTTCTCCCTTACTTCTTACCTACTCTTGTTGGAGATAAAACCTGTCGAGGTGATATTTCAGTTTGTATTTGCTTCATGGGGGGGGGAAGAAGGAGCTACGTCATTAACGGGACAGAAAAAAGTCAAAAAAAGAGAAGAGGGTTGAAACTACTTCAGATTTACGGAAAGAATACTACGGCTTACTACTAGAGTTCGTCAACTCTTCTAAAACATCAGTTTATTGTTACACGGCCGCAAGGTAACTTCTTTTAAATTCCTTTGCTGAATGCACAGTCTTAGCCGTCTTTTCATGTACTTTTCTAAACAAAGTTTCCTTTAATAAAGATTTTATATCAATGATATCTTTCTTAAATTCTTCAGACATTTTACCTTTAGACTTGGCAGTATCACCTTCTATTAGCTTTAAATTTTGTAGAACAATTATAAGGTACTTTCTCCTTCCTTCCAACATGCCTTGCTGGTATAAAGGTAGCAAACTCGGCGCGTATTTCAGAGGTCCAGGCTCGAGTTCTGCGAGGGCATTGTTCATTTTTCATGTCTCGTGTTTCAAAATAACCTAATGACTCTACTAAAATAACCTAATGACTAATCAGAGTTAGCTATGTAATTTTATCTTGGCCTTAGGTCAGGCGGTCTATAATCCGCTTAGTAAGAGTTTTCTTATAACTTTATCCGATCAAGGAATTTGTAAAGTCTCTTAATAATCGCTAGGGTACCATTTTCGTCACCAATGCTATTTTCAACTACAGTTACAGTTTCCTGCGTGGGGGTCTCGCTATCGCAAGTATTCTCAGTTCCAATTTTACTCATCTTGCCAATAAATCCAAATACAAGTACAATAGCAGCACCTTGGATGTTGAAATTTTACATACATTTAAAGCACCATAAAATAGCAAAACATTGAGTACATATGCCTTTAAAACATGATAAAATCAGAAAATGTCAGTTTCAAATCCAAAAATTTAAATTCTAATGTAGCCTTATTGAAAATTATTAACTTGGATGACGAGAGAGAAGCTTATTTGGATAATGCACTAACAAAAAGACGGTGTCGTCGGGCAAAAAACGCTATAAAATAAGCATAAACAAACAATTTCTGAAAAAAAAAATGACAGTCAGTACCAATGGTTTCTAATAAACAGTTTCAGTAAGAAAGACAGTCAGTACCATCATGGTCCGCAATCCACAGTTATCTTAGGCGAACGCAGTTCGTATTTTTGCCACCTCCCTAAAAGTAGCACTATCTCAGAATAACTCTTGTTATTCTAAAGTAAGAGTACAGATCATACTTATCAGCAAACGCAAGAAACGTAGCTCCTCTTCCATAAAGCAGTGCCGATGTTAAATAAGCTCAATATTTAGGAATCATCTTTAACAGTAGCCTTACCTGGACATATTACATTCAGCATGTGCGAAAAAAAGCTTTAAACGTGATAAAATACCTACATCTGACCATTGGAAAATACTCCAAACAGGATATCTGTAAAAAGGAGACTCATCTACATTTCAACAGTCCATCCAATTATGACATCCGCCTCGCCAGCCTGGGCTGTTGCCGCTCAAGCAGATATTAAAAAACTACAAACAGTGCAAAATCGTTTCCTTCGGATAATGAACGCTCACTATTTTGTACGTAATAAAGTACTTCACGAGGATCTGCAGATCATCATTTTTGCATTAATCAAATTATAAATTGTTTAGTAATGCGCAGAACTGTAACATCATGCAATATTTCCACATCTTTCATTACGAGATTTTAAATGAAGATCGATATTTTAGACCAGGGATGGGCAAACGTTTTCGTTCGCGGGCCAAAAATCGAAAAAAAAAAAAAGTTCGGCGGGCCAAGGTAAATTTTTCTAAAATTTTAAAAACATATACAAGTATTACAATTTAAATATGTTAATGAGAAGAATGAAATTGCGCTTTCATTTTTAAAAGTTTCTTATATTGAGGTTCGAAGTGAGATGTACTGATTCTAAGGAACGAGGCTAACTGCTCATCTGTTACTCTACTTCTTAAATAATTCTTTCTAAGGTTCATTGTTGAAAACACTTGTTCACATATATAAGATGAAGCAAACATAGCACTGATTTTCTGGGCGTGAGATATTAAATTCGGGAAACTCACTTTCGATAATGATGTTATATTCTTTGAAGACTGCTACAGCTTCATTGCAGATGAGACACACTGGTTTATCTTTTACAACTGTAAAAAATATTTCTAGGTCCATTCATCATTAAAAGCACGGCATTCTGAATCAACTTTACTTTTTTTAGTAGACATTTTGGGGTTGGAATATTTTACGAACAACCCAAACAAGCACTAGCTACGCTATACTTTTAACAATTTCACCGCTATTCACAATAATGCTATATGTCCGCAATCAATAATACTAGAACTCGCGACAAAGCGCCAATCTACAGCATAACTACCAAAGTACTTCCGTGTTTAACACTTTACCGATTGAAAGCTGTTTGTGCTTGCTATTTCCGTCGATTAAAACAAAAATAGAGACAGTAAAAAGATCATCAATCCTTTGAACAAAAGGAAGAAAAAAAGTAATATTTAAACAAAGTAGAAAAGGAGATGGAGATATAATATTTAAATATATATTTCTTTTAATTTGCCTCGGACCGGCAAATTAAGATTCTATCCGCGGGCCGGATACACTCTTCCGACGGGCCGGATTTGGCCCGCGGGCCGTAGTTTGTACATAACTGTCTTAGACCATATGAAGCTTATTTTCTCACGGATAATCAGAATTTGCCCACTTAGTAATGCTCATGTTTGTGTATATTTGCTTTTCTGCAATCTAGAATATTATAGACTGTTACATTTTTCAAAATGAAGCAGCATTTCTTAGAGTCAGTACTTAGGTGGGTGATCTCCTACGTGACTTCCTCCTTGACTTTTATGCTTTAGCGAAATTATGCTATGAACTTTTCACAACGTATATATGTGATGTAATGTAATAGGTCAAGAGTGTGCTGTAACCTTCTGTACTTTAATACCTGTATTATGCATGTTCATTACTTTAACGGACTGCATTTTATTTCTAACCAGCAGTTCTCAGTATCCCCACTTGTACACGTACTAGTACGTAACTTTGGAACTCTTACTTTCACATAAGCTGCCTTATCTTCTACAGCATTTTGCACGCTATAACTTTGCAAATACCTTAATGACTATCACCTGCATCATATTTCATGACTTTTATTTATGTATTAAATTGTAATTTTTCATATTTCGTAAATTTCTCTGCCTTTACATTAGAAATCTACTCAGCCAATCAGATGTCATCTCATGCACACGTGACAACTGGTTACACTTTCTTCCACGTCTACGACTTTGTCTGCCTGAGCTTACATTTGGAATCACGTTACTTGAAGCGCCCGTTGAGGCAACCGCTTTCGACAGCTGGAACAGATTGTGAGAAATGGACGATAATCCCCGTTAGTTGGGAGTTGGAGTACAGGACTCAGCTTGCACAGTAAACGACCCCGGGAGAAAAGATGATTTGTAGCAATATGTCAAACCAAACGTAGCCCAAATACATATCTTTTCTTTTTTTCTCTGTATGGTAGACTATGGAACAACAATTGTTAACCCGCACAGCAGATGAATGATGTATTTATTTATTTGTTCTACTGGGCGAACCGAAATGCAGTTGTATATTCTTCTTGTACAATAGTTATGCGTCAAAACTCACATGCTCTTAAATTTGAGAAAAATCAATGTTTTCCATGTAACAATCCTCAGAAAATCACTCATTCAGCATAACTGTGGAAAAGAAAGGCCAAAGTCATATGGTAGAAGCAAAAAGAACAAATATGGCAAATTCGAGACTTTGTATAACCAAAGGTATGTTTTGCTTCGGCTATTTTATTTCAAAATTTGGCCTTTCAGCGACGGAGCGGTAAAGTTGCTGAACACTGGCAGTTCGGTCCCAAGTTCGAATCAACAAGCTGGCTGCATGGGCGTTTTCGTGGTTTTCCCTATGTGTAACGTGTACACGAGCTAGTTTCTCTTAGAAAGTCTTCCACGAAGGCATCCTTCCCTTTAGGCAGATACCCTCGAGGCTTTGCCGTAATCACATACATCAAACCAAAATCCTTTCAAATTTAATTCATAAACAATATTTCATGTGTCTGTTTTAAATCTTGCAAACTTTGCGTATCTATATCGCATTTATTTCAACGAAAAATTTTATTGATAAATAAATTAATTATCGTGAGTTTTTCTTTCTTTGAACTTTTGCGTTTCGACTGTTTCTGATACTCCCTTTCGTAATGTTTAATATCTTATTAATCTCCATGATGTACTCAAATTGCATATTGTTTTCTTGTCATTAAACAAGTATACGGAAAACAGTTTTCAGATTTTTCTGGTTAGATTTCTTTTTATCGATTGCTGCTTTTATGAGCTTATTTTTGCAAGCAACGTCTCTCAAACCTGTCAGAGCCTTTTGACTTGTAAAAATCAAAGCAAGAACTTCTAATTATATTTTGTTTATCCTATCACTGAGCCCATTAACTCAACACTTTTCCAGCTTACATGTTTTGGTAAAAAGCTTATTTAACCGGCATAGAAAAACTGCGCCGAAAAAATATTTCTCTTGAAGAAGAAACATTTCAAGTACACTTTTATTTTTCTGAAATCGCAAGGATCTTGAAAATGTTTGTGTCATATTGACAATGTGTCTTTACTGGAGAAAGAAAAATATTGTCATTTTTACCTCCATGACAGTTTGACACTTGTGGAGAGGGAAAAGAACGTTTACTTCGTGGGCTGTCTTCTGCTTCTGAACGGAATCTTGTCATTCGCTGATATAAAACAGAAGGTTAAAAAAAAAGGAAGGATTCTTTGTATTTCGAATTTCATAAGAGGGGAAAGGCATTTTAGAACAAGGCAATCACGCATTCCATTTAGATCCCTGTCAAAAAATAAATCTAAGATGTTGAAGGTAATTTGAGATTTATTCCTTTTAGTTATCTCATATTAACTTTTCCGAATGGGGATCTTTAAAAGTAATTTATTAAATAGCCTTCTGTAAAATTATCCATAAAACTAAAAAATTCAAAAGATTTTTAATATACAGAGTTTTTTACAAGTGATTTATTTGATTTCGAAATCCTACAGTTCCCAAGTTATAGATCACATGTGTTCTTGATGCTGACGTAACAGAACAAAATAATTAAAATTTTTAATTTGAGCGTGCAGATTTTCTTAAAATGCATCGTAAAGTTTTACTATGAAGCATGGGCTTTGAAGGCAGCACGATAATATCAGTCAAGCCACCAGAGCATTCTGAGATGGTATCGACTATTTATACATACTAATTGTCTGTGTAAAGGCCACATTCACGAAAAGAAGAGCATTTACAGCAAAACACGGGAGGAAACCAGAAGAATTTCAAATAGCCTATTAAAAAAAAAACTCCACAAATCGTGCTGGTAGCTAATTTGGTATACCGTAGCTATATATTTGAAAGATTTTTGCGATTACAACGGAAATTGAAACTTCATCGTTTGTAGATGATGTAACAGTTAGAGCCAGCTATTAAGCAATGAAAATTTTGTAATCTGAGCAATGCAAAAAGCATTGGGACATCGATGCAAGAAGAATTTCGTCGAAGCATTGCGAGAAGAAAATTTTACCACCTGTCTAACAGCGATTTTAATTCACTGCAATGTAGCGGTAATCCCTCGCAATGTCTGGTTATGGTGTATGGATAATTATTCTACTGCGATTGAATAGGAATGGGATTCATTCATTATAGGTCTTCTGCACTGTTTCACTGACAGTACATGGATTCTTTTTTGGAAGCGAGATGGACACTTTGGCATTTAAATCTTAGGGTGTCGTGCTGCTTTTGCAGTTTTTTCCTAAAATAAAAGATTATTTAGAAAATTTGGTGTTTCAGCAAGTTTGGGATCCATCTCCTTGGGTTAGGTGAGATAGGTCACTACGCTGAAACCTGACCCCCATAAGGACAAAAGACCTGCTATTATGCTTAGGCTGTTATTGCGTCTTCTCTGGAGGAGACAATCTACTAGCTGTGCACCACGATCAAAGATGGGGAGGGCAAGAGACCTAATTTAAACAATTATTATTAAGTTACATGGGCATACAAGGCCCTTGAAAGAAATACATTGGAAAACTGTGTTGCAACAATATACCATACATGATGAGATGCATGCCCAGTGTTAGGGTTCAATCAAGTAAATAATGTCTCTATTTGTCTACTTTACCACAGGAGCACTGGCATACGTCACTGTCTGAATGAAAAGCTCCTACGCCGCTGGATTGATCGACATGGGAAAGAGGAATTGTTCAGATGTATTCCAACATGTTAAGATGATAAACCTGAAATCGCTCATATTGTCCTTTTAGTACTCTCACGATATAATTAGTCTCTTATAACTTTGAACCTAGGGTACCCGGACCCATACAACGCCCCCTTACTTTAATAGGCCACGTGGCACCTTATAATCAGACCTTTATCATCACCTTACAAGATCAGCACCTTATCACCTTCTTTAAATTCGCTCTTGGCTGCATTACGGTCGTAGCAGATCGTGCGTTTCTTTTCCATTTCCAGTATTTTCTGTACCGTTATATCTAGAGAGACTGTCAAGCGGTTGATGATCACAAATATGCGTCATTTAAATATTCTTCTCCTCTGGCGGCTGAGCCCAGTCTTCATACAGCAGAACTCCGGCGTCTTCAAATTAATACCTAACACTAACTCCGCATTGAGAACCAGATGGAATCTTTACATCTGTTCTCAACGACAGAAAAGGCACATAGAAATTAACGCATTAACTCCTCCGCAATGCTCCCTAATATATGCACAATACCCGTATCAGTATTTTGTTAGTCCTATGAAACCTCTTTACCCGATTTAACTGCAGATACCACACTGAGCTGTGACTTATTTTAATGCCAAAACGGTCAAAAATCTCAGAAGCCACAAGTGAATGATGAATGAATTCCCTAAACGTCACTGAACGTCTTTTAGGAAACCTAGGATATTAAATATTTGTTACAGCGCTTTCATTGCCGCTACTTACTCTATATATCTGTTGAATCAGGCTTCTGATTGTTTCGAGACGAAATTGATTGCAGTTATTGTGCATCTGTACCCTTCTCTCTAACTGATAAGGGCCCATATTCGTATTCTCGTATTCGAGAGGTCCAGGTTCCGAGTTCCGGCGAGAGCATTGCTCATTTTTCATGTCTCCTGCATCAAAATAATCTAATGATTCTACACTGTGATTAATAAAATGCTCTTTTAAAATTATATATTAATTACTTCCACTTTTAAACAAATGTTTACTCGTATCCTAGTGAGATTTATATATTCATTTTAATTTCTTACACTTACCAGTGAGGTAAATGTACATATATGTACATGTATGCACCTAACATACATATCATCTTTACTTTATTTCTTTCGTTTATTTATTTTTTAATTATTGTAGTTACTCACTAATTTACTTTGACAGTTATTATAGTTTGGCTTTCAAAAATTTTCGTAGTTATTCATACAACTGAGAGGTTTTCTCATCCAAATGATTCAGGTCTTAATTACTGTATTTTAATAAATGCAATATTATACCTATAAATAAAAGAGTAATTAAAAAATCTGATGTGTACACCACATAACTTGTACCGAATATTAAATTATACGCACTTTTTGATGCATTTCACTTAAACTTATTTCCTAGATTTTCATTAGAGATGTATTTCTCATTCAATTAATTCTATTCTCAGTTCGCGGCAAGGCAAAAATGCATAAGACATCAAAATATCTTCATTAAAAATTGAAAAATATAAAAAAAAACACCAAATGCAGTTAAAACAATCAAAAAAAATTTTTTTAAATTAAAATTAGTGGCCGAATGCCTGTTTTTGCATAGCTTTTCTATGCAAAAACAAGCAATTTAGCCAGCAGGCAACAAGGCAGATTTTTCGGTGCACAAAAATGAAAGTTTAATTTTCGTCCAACTCGGCAAAAAGACATTAAAGGTGCAGAAACTGAGTTCACTATTCTGCTAAGTTAAAATGCAAACAAATATGGCCGCTATGGTAAAAAAAATTAGGCTTAGCCGCACTTAAACAAGTTTTAAATTGTTGATAATTCTACAACTATTGCATGGAGAATAACTACAGACATGAAAATCTTAACCGTAAGATAAAAACAACGTAATTCAATCATTTTTAAAGCACAAAATGCGCAATTTACTAAAATATAAGAATAAAAAAGTGAGCTCACTGAATCGAGTAACACAGTGGGTATATATATATGTATGTAATATTTCAGTTATTTTAACACATCGTGGATGAGTGGTGAGGCTATTCCATTACACGTTTTGGCAGATGTTTGACGAAGCTGGGATGATTGAACCACGGAGAAAAATACAACTCAGGACTTTCACTTTTAACAGCATATCTTTATTTTCATTTAGAGCAGATGATTTAATTTAGAGCAGATTATTTAGTAATTGAACTACTAGATACGACTGCCTTTAATACATTATAACGTTCTAGCAAAGAAAGAGGCGCATTGCGAAAGTGTTAAAAGGATGAAGGCGAGAAGGCATCTGTCTATGAAAACTTATGACGCAGCATTTATATGAGGAGGTTATGTAATAGGCGCGAATGTTCCAGAAGGTACTAGTCTAGAGGAAGATCCTGAATTGCAGAAAATTAATTAAAGGTTGCTAGTTCGCAAAGAGCAAAGCCATCGTATTTTTTTTTAGGACAGTAGTAAAGCAAAAGTATGAGAAAAGACATGAAAACATCCAGGACATAGCGTACAAGCTTTAACTATGGCCTATCATAGTTCACGACTTTCTCATATAAAATTTTTTACTGCGTAACATATGGAATTTTGAACATTAAAACTATGAGTTATAAATAAATATACAATATATAACAAATTTTAAAACTATAACATAGTAAATATGGAATACTGATAAATAAATAAGTTATAATTAAAAAACAGTTACATTTTGTAAAAAACGGAGGCTTTTTTTTTTAAAAGCCCATTTACCCAAAACCACTAGTACAAAACACAAAGGTTAGGTCAAAAGGCTAAACCTTATGATGGACATGAATGTTTAGAAGTTTTGCGAGGCCTTTCAGTTTGTTAAATTCAGAAATTGCAAATGAAAGACAATATTGGTAAAACCATAATTTTAGCAATACTATTATCAAATTTATGATGTTAAAATATAAGTTATAAGAATGAAAATTAGATGTGTTCTGAAAATTTTGAAATTTATTTTGATTATTCAAAATCAGTAATATGTGTGCAAAGGTTTTTCAACTGTTATATATTGTGTTCAAAGCTTTACAAAGACTTCTCTGAAGAAATTTAATTATATGGACTGCAAATTAAAAAAAAAGTTTGGACTGAATTTTTAAAGGACTCTAAAATATTATTTAAACAATTATATAAGTTAATATTTTGCAATTATATAAGTAATTAGTTTGGTTAAAATTTCAGGATTTGTATTTTTTCGTCAAAATTTCAAAATTGGTATTTTTTCAAATTATTTCTCTTCATTTGCTTTAACGCTTTTCCTTTATAAAGGCTTCTTTGTCGCTACGCCTTTCTTTCTTTGACGGGGGCGGGAATATGTAAGAAAAATTAAGAATATGTCTAAGATTAAATTTTAAATTAACAACGTAAACTTCCCTTCTCAATTCTAAAAATAGTAACCTCTCTCTCTGCACTGCGTCATTTCTAGATCAATCCCTGTCATATGACTCTTACATAATTCTGATGATGTAAATGGAACTAAAAGTCAAGTAACCAGTAATAATTTTACAGAAGTATTAACTGTCCAATCAAAATGCATTGTAAACCAAAACTAACTCAGTCTGAATTGCGATTTCACCCTGAACGTAACGCACTT